>PVKC010000685.1:0-61239 GCA_004027635.1 Crocidura indochinensis
CAAGTGGTCGAGAGTGGTCCCTCCGAGATGGTGCCTTATTCGCTGAACATGAAAAACCTGACTAAATCATGCTAGTTCAGAGGCTCGAACCTTTGCGTTCATTTCAAGACGACTCGGGGAAACAACTTGGGCCATCAAAGGCATGCATATCCGAAAAGCCACTAAAAATATGAAGGATGTCACGCAGTAGAAGCAGTGTGTGCCCTTCCTGCATTCCTGGGATGTTGGTAGGTGCGCCTGGGTTAAACAATGGGGCTGGACACAGGGTCATTGCCCCCCAAAAGTGCTGAATTTTACTGTACATGCTTAAAAATGCAGAGAACAATGTTAAACTTAAGTGTTTAGATGCTGATTCTCTAGTCATTGAACATACCCAGGCGAACAAAACAACCAAGATGCGCCGCAAAACTTACAGGACTCATGAGCGTATTAACCCATACATGAGTTCTCCCTGCCACATTGAGATGATTCTTTTTTGCTTTGTTTTGTTTTGTTTTGTTTTGTTTGGGGGGAGGGGTCACACCCGGCAACACTCAGGGCTTACTTCTGGATCTACACTCAGAAATAGCTCCTGGCAGGCTCAGGGGACTATATGGGATGCCGGGACTCAAACCACCGACTTTCTGCACGCAAGGCAAATACCTTACCTCCATACTATCTTAGATGATTCTTACTGAGAAAGACCCTAAATAAGTTGAACAAAAGAAAAGAATTTACAGAAGAAACGAAGAAGCAAAAACTTATAGCAAGGGAATAATGAATGAATGCTTTCATTCAGAGTATCTAATTAAAAGGACTGAATGCTTTAAAAAAAATTTTTTTTTCTACTGTGGATCATTTGTGTATCTTGTGAGAGGTATCTGCTCAGGTCTTTTCCTCAACTTTTGATTGTGCTGACTATTCATTTGTTGAGTTGTGTGACTGTGTGTGTGTGTGTGTGTATGTGTGTGTGTGTGTGTGTGTGTGGTTTTGGGTCACATCCGGCAGTGCTCAGGGGTTACTCCTGGCTCCATGCTCAGATATTGCTCCTGGCAGGCACGAGGGACCATATGGGGCACCGGGATTCAAACTGATGACCTTTTGCATGAAGGCAAACGCCTTACCTCCATGCTATCTCCCGGGTCCTGAGTTGTGTGACTTTTTAATTAATCCAAAATGAAGTTTCATCTGGAACATGTTGTTATATGCATTTATACGATTATATTCTCTCAACTGCAAGGCCTTATTTTTACGGTAGTTTCTTTAAATATAATGCTTTTCAATTTAATGTATGTCTATTTGTTTACCTTTTTCCTTTTATTTATTCCTTCTTATAAGGGAATATTATTCATTTCCTTTTTAGGACTTGAATCTCCAAATATATCTCTTTTGTTAAAGTTTTGAGTGTATTTTTAATAATTCATCAGTGTATTTTATGATTTGGGATGTAACATCTAAGTCTTAAATCCACTTTTTATTTCAACTTTGTTTGGTTTCTTTCATTTTTTTCTTACATTTTTACATCCCATCACTATTCATTGAAAAGGCTTTACTTTCTACATTATATATAGATTTAGCTCTTTTTACATATGTTTTATGACCAAATATATGTCAATCATATTAATACTCTATTATATTCCAGTGATCTACATCTGTTTTTGTTCTAATACCATGATTTCTCAATTACTCTTTCTTTAAAATAATGATTTAAGTCAGACTTTATACCTCTATTTTCTTCTTCTCTGTCAGAATACTAAGAGTGGTTACAACTTCTTGTTCTATTTCTATGAAAACTTGAATTACCCACCTCCCAATTAGAGGGGAATATAATGGAGGAACCATGACCAAACAGGTGTAAGACCACTAAGTAGTAAGCTAAGCACAGAGGGGATCACTCATTCTAGCAACTCTGGGAGTGAGGGTGGAGGATATGGGAGGCAGGACGGGAACGGAGGTGGGGGGAGGACAATTCGGTGATGGGAATTCCCCTGATTCAATGTTAATATGTACTTAAAATAGTACGGTGAACGATATGTAAACCACTATAATTAAAATAAAAATTATATTAAATCTTGAATTAATATTCTGACAAGGATAAAACTAAAAATGTATAGATCATTTTAATTATCTTTTTTATGACTAATCCATGATGTGGAGTTTTTCATTTGTTTTTATACTTTATCTCTTTTTATAATGCCTAATATTTTCAGTGTGTAGATATTTTACCTATTGGTTAGTTTTAACACACCAAAAGGAAGTGCACATATGAGTAAGTTTCACTTTTATTTTACAATGCTAAGTTTCAAACAGAGGACCTCATAATATGAGTCATATGTTCTAAAACTGACTCATTTTCTACATACATTTTATTTCATATTTTAATACAACTGTAAAGAATTTTTGTATTGAATTCATACAACTTTTCAATTTTTATAGTTTTTGATATAGAAAAGCAACAGTTTTAATTATATTTATTTTTATCATTCCATTTTCCCTATTATTTCTAGGACCTTTTTGTATATATGAATATTTGGGAATTTTTTTATGTACATGTTTTAACAATATATAAAATTTAGTCCTCTTTTAAGAATATTTTGCTTTTGCAATTGGGAGTTCTAATTGTAATGTCTACAATTTCTACAACTGTGTTTCTAAATATCAGTGAGAATTAACATACTTAAATTGTTCCAGATATTTGAGGAAACAATTTGAGGAGGAAAAAGAACAGGATGAGGTGGAAGAGGAGTAGGACCTCCAGGAAGAGGCAAGGGAAGAGGAAAAGTGTTGTCTTTTGTGTTCTCCCTTCCCTATAACTAAGAATGAGTTCAACTCATTCTACAAGAAAACAAAATTAAAAATTAACCTGAGGTCAAAGAATATAAACTAGGTAAAAGAAAAAAAATAAATTACAACATGTATTTTGCTAACTTCAATTTTTGGCTTCTAGGATGATTTTTAATGTCATAATAGTTCTTGATATAGCTAAATACACGAGGTTTACTTTTTTGGGAAAAAGAAATCTGAAATTGATAAATTATTCAGTTGATGTAATAATTAAATCGATTTTCCCTTCAATTAGATTAAAGCCTTATATTAAAATTTGAGTTTTCGAATGTTTTTTCTACTTGAATATCCACGTACTAGCAAATTACAAACAGAACATTAGCAATAATTTGTCAATAACATTATTTTTATTATTTATAGCTAATGGAATTGGTCAATTCCATTATTTATACTTACATTGGATGGGCAACTTCTAAGTTGTATGGAACACCTAATCACTAATTAGTTTAGAGAAAGAAATTTGGCATTATAATCAAGAAAAATAGAAAATAGTGTTACAGGAATGCTATTCCAATAACCCATAAGTAAAGAACCACAATATTGAACTAAGATATGATAAAAAAAGGATATGAGAAATATGTAGAAAATATGTAAAAAGATAGTCTAAATACAAATCAAAATGGAAGTGAAGACATAGAGACATAGAGTGTATGAATTTGTTAATACATGTAATTAAGAATCTAGTTCATCAGTAATATTAATTCTCAAGCAGAAGTTCTATGACCACTTTGTTGAGAGGGACAAAACACATTTACATGCAAACACAGACAGAATACATACATATATTTACATAATGCATATGTATGCTTTGTTCTATTTTTTAACATTTTTGTTTATTTGGGAACAACACTTGGCAGTGCTCAGGGTTACTCCTGGCTTTGTGCTCAGAAATTAGTCATAGTAGATTTGGGGAAGCATATGAGATACTGGATATTAAATTTGTGCAGGCTGTGTGCAAGGCAATCACCCTACCCATTGTTCTAGCTTTCTGGCCTAATTAGATTCTAATTTAAAGGATATTAATATAGATTATTTTTATTTTATAATAAGAACAATATATGATAATACAATAATATATGTTAATAATTTTCAAATAAAATTGGCAATGAATCTAAAATGATAATGTAGAAATAAATCCTAAATTTGTATGTTTAATTTAGATTGATAGAAAGCAAGTAAACTGCAATTGAAAGGTGAAATCTGAATTTTTTATAATTATAATGTTTTTAACTCAGAAACTAAATTTGTAAAAAGAACATAAATTTAATTAAATTTTTTGGCAATTTTTTTCTATAATACTCTCTCTAAACTGTGTATTAATATAATACACAGATTTATCTGTGACAAGTTACATCTTGCTAACCAGAGAGATTTAACCTTCATAATATTATCTAGTTTAAATATTCATTTCCAGGGTGTTAAATTTTAAAAGCCAACCTTTATTTAACGCACAAATATTGAGAATTACAAAGTTAAAGTTGTTCATGATTGAGTTTCAGTAACACAATTTTCAACATCCATCATTCATGAGTGGACATTAATGTCCCTAGTTTCCCTACAACCTCCCACACTCCCACCTGCCATTATGGCATACATTTTTCTTCTCTATATCTGCTTTCTTTCTTTTTACCATTTTAGTATATGGCTTGCAATACTGTTACTGAAATGGTATCATGCATATCATCTTACCTTCTTGCAGCACTCAATAAATGTTGCCCACATTTAACATTAACAACTATCATTGTCTGCCCTAAATTCATTCCTGACAAACTTCCTACCATGGACTGGTCTTTCTAGACCTCATCTCTATTGATTTTGAATAATATCAATATACTTATTATTTTATATCTCACAAATTAATGTGATTATTCTATTTTCTCCCTTTTCCTCTGACTCATGTCACTTATCATAATAATTTCCATATTCATCCATGTATAAGCAAACTCCACGCATTCATTTTCCTAACTTCTGTGTAATATTCCATTGTATAACTGTAGCACAGTATATCAAGTCCTCTGTTCTTGAGTACTTGGGTGGTTTTAAGACTGGCTATTGTAGAAAGTGCTCAATAAATGCAGGAGTTCAGATGTCTTCTACTTTAGGGTTTTGAACATCTAGAGTGTATATAACAGGAGGATTTTTCTGGGTCATATGGTAGCTCAATTATTTTTCTGAAGAATTTCTATATTGTTTCACAAAGAGACTGTACCCATCTATATTCTCACCAATAGTGAATAAGTCTCTTTCTTATACATCCATGCCAACATTGGTTATTCTTGGTGGAGTTATTTTGTGTATGTGTGTGTGTGTGTGTGTGTGTGTCTGTGTCTGTGTTGAGAGATGATATCTCATTTTTATTTGTTTCTCCCTAATGTTAATTGTGTGGGACATTTTTATGTGTCTTTTGGCCACTATTTCTTCTTTGAGGAAATTTTTGTTTAATCTCTTCTCCCCATTTTTGATGGGGTTAGATTTTTTTCTTGTTAAGTTCAACCAATTTCATATATCTTATATATTAATCACTTATGAGATGGGTTTAGATGAATAACATTTTCCAGTCTGTGGGAAATCTTTTCATCCTGTTCACCATTTCCTTTGAGGTGCAGAAGCTTCTTAGTTTAGTGCAGTTCCATTTGTGTATTTCCTTCCATTTGTTTATGGAAGTATATCCTTGAAGATGCCTTTAGCTTCAATGTCTTTTTCTGACAACATATTCCTGTAAGTACTTTTTGGTTTCAGGTATCAAGATATTTAATCCAAATTGATTTAACTTTTGTGTACAGCATTAAAAAGAAGTTTGATATACCAAGTAGTGAAGAATTGTCATTCAACCTTTGACTTTGAGTCAGAGTTTGCTCTGATTATTCAAATTTACTTCCTATGGGCAGCAAAATGCTGGATTCAATTTTTAAATCAATTTCGACACTTTGTTTCTCTTGATTGGTTCATTTAATTCATTGACATTGAGAGAGATTATTGCCATGGAATTATGTGCCATTTTTTTTACTTTGGTATGTTTGAGAAGTGTTTTTTTTTTGTTTGTTTTTGTTTGTTTGGTTTTGGTTTTGGGGCCACACCCATTAATGCTCAGGGGTTACTCCTGAGTATGGGCTCAGAAATGACTCCTGGTTTGGGGAGACCATATAGGTCGTCAGGGGATCTAACCTAGGTCCATCCTAGGCTAGCACTTGCAATTTAGATGCCTTACCACTAGTGTCACAGCTCAGGCCCTAGTTCTTTTTTTTTTTTTTTTTGATTTTTGGGTCATACCTGGCAGTGCTCAGGGGTTATTCCTGGCTCCATGCTCAGAAACTGCTCCTGGCAAGCACGGGGGACCATATGGGACACCAGGATTCGAACCGATGACCTTCTGCATGAAAGGCAAATGCCTTACCTCCATGCTATCTCTCCGGGCCCGGCCCTAGTTCTTTTTTATAAGTTGATCTTAAGTCTATAAATTCCCTGAGCTGGTGTGTATTTATGAAGTTGTATATAATTCCTTATCTGGTTAAATGATGAGTGATATATTCATGATGACATGTTCATTTATTTGATTTTTTTTTGCTTTTACTGTATAAAAACACTACTTTCAGGCCTACAAAGTTTCCTTTAGTAAATCTCCCGTGAAAATAAAGGATGTTCCTTTATTCATAATTTCCTTTGTTGATCTTACTGCTTTTAGTATTCTGTTTCCCTGGTTTTCATCATTCTGATTAGGATATGCCTTAAGTAATTTTATTTGGATGTTTTTAGCTGGTATCTTCCTGGCATCAAAGATGTGGTTATATGTATTCTCTAGTTTGGGGAGCTTGTCAGCAATGATACATTTGACTCTTGCTTCTTCATAGGGCTTTCTGACCTTTTGGCCACATGAAGATTTTTATACTATTTCTCATAAATCCACTACAAAGTTCTCATATAAGCTGTTTATTTATTTTTAAAACTTTTCCATCTTCTGCTGTTTTCTGGAGGTGGTATGCAACTCATCTTTGAGCTCACTGATTCTGTCCTCAGCAGCTGTTACTACTTTGGCGAAGTCTTCCAGTGAGTTTTCCATTTAATCTTTCAGGTTTTTCAATTCTGTCAATTCTGTTTGATGTTTTCTTATTTCTTATATCATGAGTTCTTGACTCCTCGCTCTGTGCACAGTGATCACTGCTACTGGGGGCTTAGCAGAACGTTTCTGATGACAGGAATTAAACTCATGTAAACAGGAAGCAAGGTCAGTATCATATCCACTATACAGTATCACATATCTGCTATACTATCTTCCTAAATACTCTATGAATGATTTTCAAACATTTTTATCTGTGAATCCATACATATACCATATTTCCTCCTACACTGATTTATACTTTTTCTGACTCCTCTTTTGATTTCACGCTCTTGGTTTTTTTTTGGGGGGGGGGCACAATCATACCCAAGGATTATTTCTGAACTTTTGCTCAAGGATTATTTTGGTGGGCTTTAGAGGACTATATGGACCTCAGGACCTGAGGGTGGAATACAGTTTAGCCACATGCAGGGAAAGTGCCCTAAAACTGTATTATCTCTCTAGTACTCTTAATTTTCTTTTCTATTTTATTTATTTCAAAATACTTTATTTTCTGCATTCATCTATTTTCTATACACTCGTTTTCAGATCTATATACTCTCTATAAAAGGCTTAAACTTCGAATTGTAGAGCAATTCCTTCTAATGAAAATAAATATATAATTACCATTTGGTGGACTTCAAAGTGTTTAAGTCCCTGAAGTGAGTTCTAAAGCAAATAAAAGAGACAAAAATTAGTAAATCTTACTAAGGGATAAGAAAGAATGGTATATGGGGGGGGGGACAAGAATCCACTTGCTATATTGAAAGGTGCTCAGTTCTCATTTAGAAGTTATTTGTATTTCTGGGATATAACACCTCCAGTTTCATCTCCACTAAATCATGGATATATTAATGCACAGATATGATTAAGTGCAAGAGAGGTTATCTTTTGTAACATTAAAATATAGTCTAAGTTCCACATCTGGGTCCATTTGAGGCCAAATAAAAACTGCATATGGGGAAATGCAAGATGATCTATCAACTAAGGTAATTAAGCAGAAGTAGAAAACAGAGCCAGAAGAACTAAGATGATGTAACATACTCCTGAGATTTTTCATACATATGAAGACAGAAATGCATGCAATGTGATTTAAATCTTTAAGGTTGGTGATGATAGTTAATTTCTAGAATACATGTACATTCCCATCTGGAGGCTATTGTCAACAAAAATTAAACATAGAATGAATGTGAAGTAAATTTTTGGAATATTTCCTTTAATTAATTTCTATTCAATATCTTTTTCAAATAAATGAAATTTGAGTATAGAACTAATAGAGATATAAGCATAATTAAGTTTTTCTGTTTACCTTATAATGTTATATAATAAGTTAAGATGTTTCACACTAAGAAACAAAGACAATCTTTTAATTAAAATATAGTCTTAATCACTTTTCAAACACAAATAGATTTAGATAAATTAGAATATATTTATTATGAATGTAAATTAAGAAAATGAATGAATTCCCACCATCATATATCTGTCTTTCAGACAACAACCTAAAATCTTAGGAAATAATTAACTTTAAGTTAATGATTTATCAACAATAATTAAACTTTAAGTTAAAAAACAAAGCTATTATTTTATAGACTTATTAATTTTATTAATCTTAGTTTCAGCTAAAAAATTGCATGGAGAAGCTGTGAAATTGGAGAGTAGAAAAGCTGAGGGGGCATGTTGATTTTCGTGTTTCTCTTCTCTGGTCTCCTGAAACTCTCCCAAGAGGGCCATGAAGGGCCCAAGAAAACTGTTTCCTAGAGGACCCAGAACAGCACAACCCTCTCCACTTCTCTTTGAGGCAGCATGCTCTTTCTAACTAATGAACCTCACCATAACACACAGAAAAAAAATCACACTACAAGAGTGACAATGGCGAACCCTCACAGACAAACATGTACAGAGAATGAGGATGATCTCTGTGAAAACCCCAAAAATATCAACCATCTGTTTAACCTCTCAGGTAAGTGGTTTAGAATAGAAATATGGAAGATACTCTTGGAAAAAAAAACATAGCTCTAGCTGGACAGACACAAAGACATAAATCAGAAACTTCAAACTGAAATAACAGATCTGAAAAACACGGTAGCTGAACTGAAAAACTCAATGAAAAGTCTCTCCAACAGTGTAAGAGCAGCCAAGGACAGAGTCAGTGAACTGGAAGATGAAATGCAGAACAGCTCCATACAACAGAAGAGATTGGAAAAGACCCTTAAGGCAAATGATTAAACAATGGAAAAAGTACTCAAGGAATGTGAACAGATGAAAATAGAAGTCTTTGATAAACTCAACAGAAACAACATAAAAATCATTGGAGTACCAGAGGCCCAGGAAGGAGATACCCAGGAAGAACCAACAATCAAAGAAATCATCAAAGAGAAACTCCCAGAGCTAAAGACTACATGCAATCAAATCCTGCATGCCCTAAGAGTACCAGCTAAAAGAGACCTGAAGAAAACCACCCCAGGACACATCCCAGTTATAATGACAAATCTGACAGAAGGAGTGAGAATGCTAAAAGCAGCAAAATCAAAAAGGAAAATTACATTCAAAGGAGCATTCTTAAGATTTACAAGAGACATGTCAAAAGAAACTTTGAAGGCCAAAAGACAGTGTGGGATATTGTAGCAAGACTGAATGAAATGGAGGCTTCACCTAGAATACCACACCCAGCCTGATTCACATTCAGGTTTGAAGGAAGGAAACATAGTTTTACAGATAAGCTTAATGACACAGCTTATAAAATTAGAAAATGATCAACAAAAGGAAGCAAAAATAGGGAGACAGAAGAAAATAACAAAGCATAGAGCAGAAATCAACGAAGAGGAAACTCAAAAAACAATCTGAAAGATCAATGAAAGTAGAAGCTAGTTTTTTGAAAAAATAAACAAGATTGATAGATCATTGGCAAAACTCACAAAAATAAGAGAGAGAGAAAAAAACTTGATAAGCCATATTAGAAATGAAAAGGGGGAGATGACTACCAATATTGCAGATATTCAAAGGGTAATTAGAAACTACTTTAAGAAACTTTATGGCACTAAACATGAGAACCTGGAAGAAATGGATAAATTCTTGAACTCTTATAACCTTCCACGGTTAATCAAGGAGGATGTAGCATATCTGAACACCCCCATCACTATTGAGAAAATTAAAACGGTAATCAAATGTCTGTCCAAAAACAAAAGTCCAAGCTCAGATGAATTCACTAATGAATTCTTTTTTTTTTTTTTTGTGGTTTTTGGGTCACACCCGGCAGTGCTCAGGGCTTACTCCTGGCTCCATGCTCAGAAATTGCTCCTGGCAGGTACGGGGGACCATATGGGGCACCCGGATTCGAACCGATGACCTTTTGCATGAAAGGCAAACGCCCTACCTCCATACTATCTCCCGGGCTTCACTAATGAATTCTTTTAAATCTTTCAAGAGAAACTGCTACCAATTCTGGCCAGGGTCTTTCATGAATTTCAAAAAAGGGAACACTTTCAAACAGCTTTTGTGAAGCCATCATCACCTTGATACCAAAGGAAAGAGAGTTGCTGCCAAAAAATGAAAATTACACACCAATATCCCTGATGAATACAGATGCAAAGATTCTCAACAAAATCCTGTCAAATAGGATCCAATACTTCATCAGGAAGATCATTCACAGGGCCGGGAGGTGGCGCTGGAGCTAAGGTGCATACCTTGCCTGTGCTAGCCTAGGACAGACCACTGTTCGATCCCCAGGTTTCCCAGATGGTCCCCCAAGCCAGGAGCGACTTCTGAGCACATAGCCAGGAGTAATCCCTGAGCGTCACCGGGTGTGGCCCAAAAATCCAAAAAAAAAAAAAAAAAAAAGAAGATCATTCACTACAATCAAGTAGGTTTCACTTAAGGATGGTTTACAATTAATATCTATCAACATTATACACAACATTAACAACAAGAAAAACAAAAATCAAATATCATATCAATAGATGCAGAGAAAGCATTTGATAGAGTCCAACACTCATTCTTGATAAAAACTCTCAGCAAATAGGAATGAAAAGAACCTTTCTCAATATAGTTAAAGCCATCAACCACAGTCACTGGCAAATACTATTCTTAATGAAGAAAAACCAAAAGCCATCCCTCTAAATTCTGGGCTGGAGAGGTGGCTTTAGAGGTAAGGTGTCTGCCTTGCAAGCGCTAGCCAAGGAAGGACCGCGGTTCGATTCCCCGGCATCCAATATAGTTACCCCCAAGTCAGGGTCAATTTCTGAGCACTTAGCCAGGAGTAACCCCTGAGCATCAAATGGATGTGACCCAAAATAACAAAAAAAATAAATAAAAATAAATTCTGGTACAAGACAATGCTGTCATATCTCACCAATCCTATTCAACATAGTAATGGATGAACTTGCTATAGCTATTATGCAATAAAAAGTATCAAGGAAATTCAGATAGGAAAGGAAAAAGTCAAACTCTCACTGTTTGTGGTTGACATGATATTCCACTCAGAAAACCCTATTCTACCAAAAAAGCTTTTAGAAACAATAGATTTATATTGCAATGTGGCAGCTACAAAATTAACACACAAAAATCAATGGCCTTTTTATACACCAATAATGATAGGGAAGAAATAGACATTAATAAAGCAATTTTATTCATATTAGTGTCACACAACTCAAATATCTTGGTATCAACTTGACTAAAGACATCAAATACCTAAACAATGAAAACTATAAAATCCTGCTCCAAGAAATAAGAGAGGACACATGGAAATGGAAACACATACCCTGATCATGGATTGGAAGGATTAACATAATTGAAATGGCAATATTCCCCCAAAGCATTGTACAAATTTAATATGATCCCTATATTCTTCGAAGAAGTGGATCAAACACTTCTGAAATTCATTTGGAACAATAAACATCCTCAAATAGCTAAAGCAATCCTCAGGAAAAGAAATAGGGGAGGTATTACTTTTCCCAATTTTAAACTGTATTACAAAGCAATAGTTATCAAAACAGCATGTTATTGGAATAAAGACAGACCCACAGATCAGTGGAATAGACTTAAGTCCTCAGAGAATGTTCCCCAGACATACAATCACCTCCTTTTTGATAAAGAAGCAAGAAATCCTAAATGGACCAAGGAAAGCCTCTTCAACAAGTGGTGTTGGCACAACTGGTTGGCCACTTGCAAAAAAGTGAACTCAGAACCCCAGTTTACCTTCATGTATGAAGGTAAAATCCAAATTAATTAAAGTTTTTGATATTACACCTGAAACCATAGGTGTATAGAACAATACATAAGTAAAACACTCTATGACATTGAGACTAAAGGCATCATTAAGGAGGAAACAGCACTTTTCAAACAAGTGGAAGCAGAGACAAACAGATGTGAATATTTTAAGTTGAAAAGCTTCTGCACTTCAAAGGAAATAGTGCCCAGGATGCAAGAACTACCCACTGATTTGGAGAAACTATTCTCACAATACCCATCAGCTAAGGGGCTTATATCCAAAATATACAAGGCACTGACAGAACTTTACAAGAGAAAAACATCTAATGCCATCACAAAATGGGGAGAAGAAATTAACAGACACTTTGACAAAAAAGAAATACAAATGGCCAAAAGGCACATGAAAAAAAAATGCTCCACATCACTAATCATAAGGGAGATGCAAACTATGGGAGATGCAAACTAGGCAGATGCAACTATGAGGTAGCATCTCAAATCACAGAGATTGGCGCACATCACGAAGAATGAGAATAAGCAGTGTTGGCAGGCGTGTGGACAGAAACAAGTCTTATTCACTGCTGGTGGGAATGCCATCTAATCCAACCTTTATGGAAAGTGATATGGAGATTTCTCCCAAATCTGGAAATTGAGCTCCTATTCGATCCACTCCTAGGGATATACCCTAGGAACACAAATGTACAATTCAAAAATCCTTTTCTCATACCTATATTCATTCCAGCCCTATTTACAATAGTCAGACTCTGGAAACAATCAAGATGCTCTTCCATAGATGAATGGCTAAAGAAACTGTGGTAAATATACACAAGGCTGGAGAGATAGCATGGAGGTAAGGAGGTAAGAAGATCATTGGTTCGAATCCCGGTATCCCATATGGTTCCCTGAGTCTGCCAGGAGCGATTTCTGAGCCTGGAGCCAGGAGTAACCCATGAGCACTGCCAGGTGTGATCCAAATACACACACACACACACACACACACACACACACACACAATCGAATATTATGCAGCAATCAGGAGACATCGATGACTTTTAAGAAAAATAAAAGACATTCTTGCAATAATTTTCAGAGGCAAAAGCAAAAGAGAGGAGGGCTTGAATGTTCAGCTCACAACATGAAACTCACCAGAGAGTGATGAGTGCAGTTAGAGAAATAACTATATTGAGAACTATCATAACTAAGTGAATAAATGATGGAATTAGAAAGTCTGTCTAGAGTACAGGCAGGGGTGGTATGGGGAGGAGGGAGATTCGGGGCATTGGTGATGGGGATGTTGCACTAGCGAATGCGGGTGTTATTTACATGACAGAAATCCAACTATAGTCACATTTGTAATCAAGGTGTTTAAATATAGATATTATTAAAAACTATATGGAGAAATACCTTATTTAATTTTGGTTTGAGATATCCCAACTTTATGTAGATTTTTGCTAAGCAAATAACATTAGAAAAGCAAAGTAAAATATATAATTACACTTTAATATTAGCTAAATAAATTATTAAAATATGTTTTAGCTAAAGTTATATTCTAGGATAGCATTTTCCCCAACTGTTTTTGTTATTTTGTTTGAAGGTGGGAGATCAACCTACTATACTTAGAATATCTCCCAGTCTTACCTAGTAGTCCATACCTGGTCTTCCTTGCATACAATATTTAAGTTTGAGTATTCATGGTACCCATCCCAGGTAAGTAGATAAAATAAAAGATGACTAAATGTTATATTTGATGTTATGGAATCCTCTTAAATGGCACTTAAATATATATTTATCCTGCATATAAATTTATAAGTAGACTGATTACAGTAACTTGACAAATGCAAATGTAAAAATTTGACACCATAATTACTTTCTTTGCTTTTTAACAAAAGCAAATACTTCCCTTGATTTTTAGCAAATGTTGTAATGGACTGTAATAGATATAATAGTTCAAAACTACAGAAATCTATTCTTCTATAGTTCTACAGGCTAAAAATGTTTGATGTCAAATGGTTCTTTTTCTGTATCATCACCCTCTTGTTCAATCTTATGAGTCCTTCTAGCACTGGATTTAGAGATAAATTGGATGGCCAAGAATAATCTCTTCATCTCGATGCCCTAAATTTAATAACATATACCAAGATCATTTTTCCAAAAGCAATATTCAGAGATTCTGAAACTAAGACATGATTCTTCCAGGAGCACATAGTTCAATCTATTTTAAGTATTTTAAAGTTTAGCATCCTTTAGATTTTCCCATAGTATATCTCATTAGTAGAAAAAATGGTATGACAGTGGGAAAAATATACTTCAAATTTACAGTATTTTAAGTCTTCTAGAAAAGAAGATAAGGGAGATATAAAAGGAGAATAGGATATACACAGATCACATAAGTACCTAGAAAATTTAGAATAATGCACTATGGGGCTGGAGCAGTGGTCCTAGCCTAGGACTGACTGCACTTAGATCTCCCTGCATCCCATAAAGTCTCCCAAGCCAGGAGCGATTTCTAAGTGCATAGCCAGGAGTAACCCTGGAGCGTAACCTGGTGTGGCTGAAAAACAAAAGAATAATGAACTAGCTACAAAAATACTAATCTTAGGTGTATATATCCTATTGTCATGCATCAGAAATAAAAATTTATGCCTATCTTTAATTTATAAATTATATCATCAAATCTTTAAGTTTCTTAATATATTTTTAGATTGGTAATGTCAACTACCATCTAATAGCATTGGCAGTTTCTTGCATACAGTTAAGTGTTCCTAATAACTGCAGTATGAAGAAAATATTTTACTGGCCCTGGGCAATAGCACAGCGGTAAGGGTGTGTGCCTTGCATGCAGCTACCCCGGATGGACCTGGGTCAGATCCCGGGCAATCCATATGACCACCTGAGCCAGGAGCAATTTCTGAGCTCATAGCCAGGAGTAACCTCTGAGCGTCATTGGGTGTGGTCCAAAAACTACAAAAGAAAAAGAAAGTATTTTACAACTTGATAAAAAGAAAAAAGAAGTGCATTCTTGCAACTTATATACATTAGCCTTACAACTTCACTTTAAGTTTTTATTTATTTATTATTTTGGGGGGCCACACCCGGCAGTGCTCAGGACTTACTCCTGCTATCTGCTCAGAAATAGTTCCTGGCAGGCACAGGGGACTATATGGGACCCCGGGATTCGAACCAACCATCTTAGGTCCTGGATAGGCTTCTTGCAAGGCAAATGCCACTGTGCGATCTCTCCGGCCCAAGTTTTTCTTTTATTTTCTTAAGCAATTTTTTCTTTCTACTTGTATTTTAGAATGAGATATTCATGATTTTATAGTATTTCGATTTTGATTAGGACTTTACTGATTTAAGTTCAAAGAAATTAAACATAAAAAGGTTGAATAGTTACCCATGTGCAAAATATAAATCTCCATATGTACGATACACTTTGTACCCACATTCAAAAATATAAATTATGTCCCCATAAATACTGGCATGATTTTAATAGTCATGTCTGTTGCTAATGTAACATTTTTCTATAAGTATCTTTGGCTTTATAAAACTTATCTGTGATGGGTTCTTTTTCTAAACTCTGTAAAGATACCACTATTCTCAAATTTACAATGTCTGTCTTTTCTTCATTTTTAAATTCAGTCAAGCAATCTGACTAGAGGTTTATTAATATTAGTGATTTATTAAATAAATAGCTCTGGCTTTAACTACTACTCCATTTTTAAATATATATATATATATATGTATATATATGTATATATATATATATATATTGGGCCATACCAGGTGTTGTTCATGTTCATTTATTCCTGGCTCTGCATTCAGGAATTACTCCTGGCAATGCTCAGGAACCATATAGGATTCTGGGATTTTGAACACAGCTGTGCCCTACCCACCTTGTTATCTCTTCAATCTCCATTTTTTTTAAATTTCATTTACTTCCACTCTCATCTTTATTTTCTTTTTTTTTTATGCTGAATTTAATTTGCTCATTTATTTTTTGGCTGTATATGGCAGGAGTTGAAGTCACCATTTTGAGAGTTTCATTTTTCCCTACATAAAATTTCTTCTCAATTCATTAAATTAATTTATAGTTTAAAAAAGGCTCAAAGACCTGGTGAGGCTGTATGTATCTTGGTAATTTTTAAACTATAAATTAAATTAAAACAATGCAATTAGTAAAGCACATTATATGAGCACAATGAAATGAAATTCTAAATCAAGATATCTTGGAAGCCAGCTACAATTTTGAACCAAAAATATAAAATGTATGAAATATGATTAAGTTTGTATGGGGAACAAATTTCATTTAACTAAATACATAAGCAGACAACAATGAATATCTCAAAATGGTAACTTCAGCTACTACCTTATATAACCAAAAGGCAAAGGTAATGAGCACATTAAATTCAGCATAATAATCCAGCAGTACCTGGAAAACAATAAGTATAATAAAGTGTCCCAGTATTGAAAAATATTTTACCACATCACAAAGAGAAAAAAAGTAATAATGCAATGTTGCAAATTATGTCCGTTAACTCTGCAACTCACTTTAATTTCCTCATCTTTTCTTAAACATTTCAATAAAATCAAATCTTATTAAAGGGTAATATATCTGATGTATGCTTTTATTTACATGAACATGCATCTTAAAGTATACAACTTTGTGATCCTAAGATAAATTGATCTTCAGAAGGTTGGGTTTACCTGTGGGAATTTTGGTCTAGAAACATATCTTCCAGTATAATTTTCAAGATCACAAATGCCTGTTTAAGGGATATTTTTAAATATATACATATGTATCCAAATATTGTTTCAAATGCTAATATTAGGGCTGGCTGTTTAAGGAAACATCTCACAAGCACCTGTGACAAGATTTAATTTTAATGTATGATGTGAACACCAGAGTTAAAATATTCTTATACATGTGGAAAACAAAGAATTTAACATTGGAAGTAAAGTGAAGACATTAAGACTTCAGTTTTTTTAAAACACAAACTGCAAAAAAATTATATTTGAATTCATATTTACACATTTTTAATTAAAAATAAAACTAAGAGTTAATAGTTAAATGATCTATGGAGTCAGAAACTGAGGTTTGGCATTCTATAAAAACTTAGATATAGCAACATATACTCTACTTGTTTTAATAAATTTTTCTTTTTATTCTACTTTCTTGCATTGTTTCAGTTGAAACATAACATTTTAGAAAGGACAGTTCCTTTAAATTTATTTTTAACAGATGGCTTTGAGATAATTTGCCAGAGATCCACCCAAGAATCCTGCCTCACAAAACAAGGGTGGAGATTTTCTGAGCTTTGGGAGAATATGTTTTCTATCTTTGTGAGACTGCTCCATAGCTAATCTAAAAAGTCCGGAATAAGATAATAGGAATTCAAAAATGTATATGCCAGTTTCTACTTATATATAGGTGATAAAAATGTTTCTAGGATGTATTAATACTGAAGTAACAACCGTTTGTTGATGCTGCATTAAGAAGTTCTTCCTTTTCAATCATGATATGAAGCTTATCACAAAGATATAACTACACTAAAATTATCATATTTCTCTCTCTCTCCACTCTCTTCTCTCCTCTCTCCTCTCACTCTCCTTTCTCTCCCTCTGTCTTCTCTCCCCCCTCTTTTTCTGTTCTCTCTCTCTCTCTCTCTCTCACTAATTTTTGGCCATACAGGACTGTGTTCAGTAGTTACTCCTTACTCTGTGCTCAGACGTTGCTCCTGGCATGCTCCAGAGACGGTATGGTTTGCCCAGAATCAAAACCAGGTCCTCTGGATCAGCTGTTTGCAAGGCAAAGACCCTACAGCTGTGCTTTCTCTCTGGCCCCTCTCTTCTCTTTTTTCCTCTCTCTTTCTCTCCTCTCTCTGTCTCTCTCCTATCTCCACTCTCTCTCAAATAAAAGAAAAAAGAAAAACTATCATTTTAACGGTAATAAGTGAGAGAAGTAAAAATATATGTCTCAAATATAGGCAGGGGGTGAGGGAGGAGAGAGATGAAGGGCATTGGTGATGGGGATGTTGCACAGGAGAGGGGAATATATTTTTTAGACGGAGGCCAAACTGCAAACATGTTTGTGATTTTGAAGAATAAAGTATTATTTAAAAAAAAAAAGAAGTTTCTTCTTTTCAGAGGTGAAATACATATTTAGTCTGAAGGATTTTTAGATAGTGATAAAAACCTAAATACTGAATCAAGAAGTAATTCATAATGTGAATATATTTATATATATTTTTGGGACTTTTTTGGGGGGGTCACACCTGGCAGTGCTCAGGGGTTACTCCTGGCTCCATGCTCAGAAATTGCTCCTGGCAGGCACGGGGGACCATATGGGTCACCGGGATTCCAACCGATGACCTTTTGCATGAAAGGCAAACGCCTTACCTCCATGCTATCTCCCGGGTCCCATATTTTTATATTTTTAATATTTGATAATTTTTGTGCACCTGTGACTAGTTACATATTAAACCTCAATTTATGTGTATTAATACAGCTTTAGAATGATAGACATTAAATTGCTGATATTATTTTTTATAAAATGAATATCTAATATTTTCACATGTTAATGATCATGTTTTAAAAAAAACACAAATTCTGTTCTTTATCATTATTTAAGAGCAAATTTGTATATTACTATGATAGAAAATCTTTATGATAATACAGTCAATTTTGGTAAACTAAACCTTAAAACACCTGTTAACATTAATTTTATTGTAATTAATTATATATTATATATCATTAATATATATTGTAAAGGTTTCAAGTCATTTTTAAGTACAATTAGGAAGACAAAGAAAAAAACTTGACTTTTCTTTGAGGTCAAGCGTGGAACTCTTCTACTCATCACAAATCACATCATAATGGGTGTGCTGCAGCTTAATTATATTGATAATCAATATTTTATACCAATATTACTTTCTGCATTTATATTATTTTTTATACATCTGTGCTACAAGCCCAAGATCTACCCATTGAAAAAGAGAATAAAATACTTGTTTTGCACAAACACACACTTAGAACTTCAAAACTGAAAGGATACTATAAGCCTATTAAATTCAAATTTTCCCTTTAGACAAGCTGGTTTAGAGAGTAACACTGGGGGAAAATATTTGCCTGGCATGCAGCAGACAAGTTTAAACCCGGGAACCACATACAGTCCTTCAAACACTGCTAGGGGTGATCCTTAAGCACGAGAATAGCAGCTAAGCCAAACACCTAGAGAAAAAAAGTAATTAATTAAAAATAAATAAGCATAGTTCATCAAAAATTATCAAAATAAAAATATCCATGAAGAATCAGATATAAAACTGTTAACAGTTACTATCTGATTTTGGAACCAGAGCCATAGCACTGTGGTAGAGCATTTACCTTGCACGCAACTGACCCAGGAAGGACCTCAGTTCATCCCCAGTGTCCCAGTTGATCCCCCAAGCCAGGAGCAATTTCTGAGAGTAAAGCCAGGAGAAATCCCTGAGCATCACCAAAAACCAAAAATCAAAATAATAATAATAATAATAATAATAATAATAATAATAATAATAATAAGTCACTACCTGATTCTTAAAGCTAGCTCATATTTAACTCATTGACATGTATGGTATTCTTTTCTGAGTTTAATTGAAATATATTTACTCTGTTGAAATTGTCATCAAAGATTAAGTAACCTATAAATCAAATTTTCACTTGTCATAAAACATGTCACCTTTTTCTAGCAAAAATTATGTTAAAATATTGATTTTTTTTTTCCTTTTGGGCCACATCCTGTGATGCTCAGGGGTTACTCCTGGCTATACGCTCAGAAATCACTTCTAGTGTGGGGCACCATATGGATCACTGGGGGATCAAACCAAGATCTGCTCTGGATCACCCTTGTGCAAGGCAAACAACCTACCACTGTGCTATTGCTCTGACCCCCAAATATTGATAATTTAATAATAGATGATTTCTGGAAAGAAATTAGCAATTACTTGATTCCAGAACTGGTGATGAAATAATAGGTAACTTATTTCATAATAATAGTATCAATTTTCCTACTTAAAAATTTGGACGGGGCCAGGTGGTGGCGCTGGAGGTAAGGTGCCTGCCTTGCCTGCGCTAGCCTAGGACGGACCACGGTTCAATCCCCTGGTTTCCCATATGGTCCCCCAAGCCAGGAGCGACTTCTGAGCACATAGCCAGGAGTAACCCCTGAGCATCACTGGGTGTGGCCCCAAAACCAAAAAATTAAAAAATTAAAAAAAATAAAATAAAAATTTGGACATCTAAAAGTGAGAAAAAAATCTGTAAGATGTATAATTGAATAAATACTAGATTCATTTTTTATTTTTATTTTTATTTTTTGGTTTTTGAGTCACACCCAGTGGCGCTCAGGGATTACTCCAGGCTCTACATTCAGAAAAGACTGGATTCAAAGATTTACAATTAGAATAAATTTCTATGTTTTTAGCCAGGAAGTAATTTGGTTCAGAAATGGAAAGTAGTTTGACCAAGGCAAACAAATGCTAAGTGGTTAGTATTAAAAGGACTTTCCTGACCACAATCTTTGCTTGTTTCAGTAAACTACTCAATCGTTAAATTATATTCCAATAAACAAGAGTTTCTTCAAAAGAATAGAGTTCTTCTCCACATTTTTTGATGTGCTCTTACTGCTATTGACAGCCAACATAAACAATACTCTAAAGTTGGTATATGGAATATTCTTGGGGTCAATATAAAACACATTTGAGAGAACAAGAGATTTATAAAACTTTAAATTAGAGACATGAAGTTTTAATAATAATTTATTTAATGATTCTTAATTTTTCAAACTTCAAGACTTGATTACTTTCATCATGATTTTTTCTCTGACTAACCATTGATAATTGTTGAACTTTCACTTAAATAGTAGAGAACATATCAATGGTTCCATCTATTACAATGAATATGAACATAGTTTGTCCGTTGAACAAGGTATACTATGGGAAACCCTTACTCCTGTGCAACTGGTAGAGTTCCATTCTCTAATTCATTCATTGCCTGGGAAATTCAAAGGTTGTTTTCTATAGGCTTCAGCTGTAAAGACTTCAGAAACAACACAAAGGCTACAACAAGTTATGGTGGTCATATGGTGGTTGACTAATCCAAGTCAGTGTTTATGAACAAAGCACCAGTGAAGTCCCTGATCTGCGTATTTATTCCCACAGCCAGCCCTGTTGTTTGAGTAGCATTTCTGCGGCTTGCTTTTGATCACTGTCTTTGAAAAATCCCTATTTAACAATAAGTTTCTTAACTGTATGTATTTCTACTAATGAGGAAGTAATCTCTGAACTTCTGAGGTTCAGATTTATCATTAAAATGAGGTTTTGCTCTTTCCCACCCTTACTGCCAATTACTTTTTGGTGGCAGATTTGGCACATTTGCTAACCCCACAAGGCGTAAAAAATGGGATCTCCATGGAGATAAAATTCTTCATTGTTGCCATCCAAAAATGTATGCTTTGAAAGAATGTTTAGTAAATACCTCTTTTATTGCTATAAGGTTAAATGTTAGCTACTGGAGTTTGAGTTAAATGTTAGCTACTGGAGTTTGAACACTTTTCTTTTTTTTTGTCAATACACACACACACACACACACACACACACACACACACAATTACCTCCTGCAGTATACGAGTCTACATCTGACTTGCCTGCTTTCAGACACAGCTGAACTGACCTTTTTTTTTCCTTTTAATGACACATCAACAGCTGGTCTCCTAAAGGGATGGGCAAACCCAGTCATATTTTAAGCCAGATAACTTTTTAAAAAAAATGTGTCGAGTATATTGCCAAATGCTCAAACTTCTATTTATTTAAGCCCTTGTGTATTTGAAGAAAAATTTAATCCACATGTTCTGAATACCGTTACTTGAACTCATCATAATATTTTATCAGAAAAAAAACTAAAATCCCAAACACATATATCTCTTGTTCTTTGAATTAATTTTCTTGTAAAAATAAATTCTTATTACTTTGGCTTAAGCTCAAATTGTCTTTACAGCAAGGTAGTTTTAGAATAAAAATCATATATTTATTTGAGTAAAGATGCAAGTACTCTAAAGGGACAGAAACAATATCAAAATTACTTCCTTCCTTTCTCCTTCTTCCTTTATAGGTGATTTAACTGAAAGGAAAAAAAGAGAGATGGAAACTCCAGAAATAAGTCAACTGCTTCTCTCTCAACCTATCTAGGTTACCCTGGGAGGTACCTGGGGAAATTGAGGACTGAGTATCTGTTAGGAGCACCTGCTCAAGACATACTTGATGTTTCACCAGACCAACAAGGCAGTCATCAAACCACTCTGGGTTCCACTTGTTCTGCCTGCCATGGGAAATGGTATTTGCCATCCAGTTTCTTGAGGAGCTATGAAACCCAGGCTGGAGCAACAAACTGCTCTTTGAAAAAAAATTAAGTAGTACTAACTTTCCGACTTACCAGATCTGTTGCTTTGCCTCACAGAAAAAAATTTCAGGAAAAGGAAAATGGAGATCATAGTGTTATTTAGAGACTATGAAAAAAAATGCACAAAAGTGAAACAATAGATTCTCAACAGGAGGAAATGTGTGAGCATAGGCACAACACAGGTAGAGATGTGGGCCACACCTGAGAGAGAAAAGTGTCCTGGAAGTACTGTGAATTGATCTTCCCTAATACAGGAATTTCTATGGAGATTATGATTCTCTTCCAGGAAAAGATCTTGAAACTATTTATACCATTATATCTTTATAATTCAGCATTTTCAGATATATTGGTAGCATCGGTAAAGAGTCATAACACTTGTGTCTACAAGGTGGATCCAGCCATTGTGCCTTTTAGCTTCTTAGAGTTAGTGTCAGAATAACTTCATTAAAACCTATTTTGGTTTTATTATTTCCTGATAATAGATTGTCAGGGCTTTCTTATCTCTGACCTACTTCACTTCCTTCCTTCCTTCCTATCTTTCTTCTTTCATGTGTCCTTCATCTTTTCTCAAACACTTTTTTTTTTTTTTGGTTTTTGGGCCACACCTGGTGACTTTCAGGGGTTACTCCTGGCTATGTGCTCAGAAGTCGCCCCTGGCTTGGGGGACATATGGGAAAACGGGGGATCGAACCGTGGTCCGTCCTAGGCTAGCGCAGGCAAGGCAGGCACCTTACCTCCAGCGCCACCACCTGGCCCCCATTTCTGTTATTTAATTTGATGCAATGTCACATTAGTAATATTATTTTTAGGAAGGCATTCACATTCTAGTCCACATATTATTGCATTCCAAGAAGTTGTAAACTGTAGCACCAGCAAAGCCCTAAAATCCACACACAAGAAAATCATCTCATAATTTCATGTATTACTCACAAATTTTAGTTCAGGCTAAATTATCTTTCTAATAAAGTTGTATACTTATGAAAGATGATAATAAATGAAAAACAAATTATTCTGACTCTCATTACAGATCTGAGATCATGTCGAAGAAATAATACATTACAGAAGAAACACAGTTTAGGATTTCTTACTATTTTCCTCTGAGAAAGAATATGAATAAAAAGTATAACAAAGAGTATTTGTTGGCCTCATACTTCAGAAACTTTGTTCCTGGAAAATAAAAAGTTTTATCACATTCATCTTTAAATGGTATGAAAGATAAATCAAGAAATTCTACAAAATAAAAAAAACATTTTAGGCATAGATTGATCTTTGGTCACTTGATTGTCTTCCTTACTGATCTCTAGGAGAGGGAGAAAAAGAATTGTAAAAGTCATTTCTACTCATAGTATATTAGCTTTTTTTCCCCTTGGTGTTTATTTTCTTTGGCTTTTCATGCACAACTTATTGTGGAAAATAAATCCTTTGGTGGTGTTTATCTTGCTTGTATGTGTGTGGGACTATTTGACTCAAAGCAAGTTCAAGTGGAGTCCTGAGTTTCAGTGTGTGATACACTCAGGAAGCCTTTACCTTAAATATTAAGAACATAGTCAATCAGAACACTCTCCATTCCAGCACTGCACCAGTGATGCATGTAGAAATCCATCACAAAGGAATGCACCCTTTCATTTAACATGGAACCTTGCCCAGAATTTAGCAGGATCTCATTCAAAATTCATTCAGGAGTGCATTTGGTAAGTCATGGATATTAGTGAATATAAAAATAGAAGAAATTTAAACTTACCGGTACCTAGAACTATGTAAATCACCTTACCCTCAATTCATACCTTATCTAAAAAATCACATCACATTGTTTAATGTATTAAAAATGTTAACAATCCCAAAATTAATTATAGACATGTAGCAAGTCAACCCCTTGAAGAGGTTCACTGATGGAGGGATAGAGAATGAGGTCTTTCCTCTCCAGCTCAGAGAATGCGTCTGCCACCCTGCTCAACTAGCGGTTCTGAGGTGAATGTTGCGGGAAGAAAGCCAAAAGGCAGCCAGGCTTCCGAAGAAAATAGCTCTTTATTCCTTGAAGAGGCCGAAGCCCCAAAAGGTCTAGGAACAGGCCAGGAAGAAATAAAGCTTTTTGCCTTCCACAGATGCTTGCTTTTTATGCCCCAGAATCAGGTACCACCCATTGGTGGAAGCAGAATCAGGTACCACCCTAGGGTGGGGGTAGAATGCCAGGTCACGCCCTAGGGTAGGGCACAATGACAGATCAGGGTAGGGTCAGTAACATAATAATGTTTACATATACAACATAGACACAATTACATACAAATCTAAAATTAAAATAGGAAACATGAAAGTAAATAAGATATTAAAGAATTTCATTGATTATTTTTCTTTTCCAACTCACAAAACATCATCCTACAAAAATTCTAACATGAAAATAAACAATAGATACATTTAATTGCATTGTAAATGAGAAATATGAGAAGTAAAATTTTTTAACTTTTTAAAAATATACACATGAAACAATACAAAGCCATATCATTTTAAAAGGACATAAACATGATCATAAAAGTAAAAAATATTTCAAACTTAGTAATGTAATGATAAATTCTTATATATTTTTCCAACCACTATCAAGTCACATAAAAAAGTTTATGGGAGCCAGAGTGGTAGCACAGTTGTATGGCATTTGCCTTGCACATGGCTGACTCAGAATGGACACAGGTTTGATCCTTGGTATCCCATATGGACCTCCAATCCAGGAGCAACTTCTGAGCATAGAAGCCAGGAGTAAGCCCTGATTGCTCCCAGGTGTGGCCCCAAAAAACAAAAAACAAAAAGTTAAATTACAATATACTTTAAGTTTCAGGGGCAAGTGGCAGGTCTTAAATATTATATATACACAGACTAAACACAGAAAATAAAAAGCTCCAGGAAACTTACAAATTATTTTAAAGAAGATAATAGATTTTTTATGTTCTTATTAAATCTGATATGCTAGAAGAATTTAGTAAGTTTCTTCCTATGGCTTTCTAGTTGATATATGCTCATAAAACTTTCTTCCTCGTTTATAAAATAGACGTTTCTTACATTTGAGGGCCAGGGTTATAATTCATCAGTGTGTTGGTCTTGCATGTAGTTGGCTGAAATCAATCTCCTAAACTCCATATAGACTCCTAAGTACCATTGGGAGTGAGCCTGAGAGTAGTTTGGAATAAGTAAGCCCTGAGTATTGCTGGGTGTGTCCATCATCCAAAAAACTCTTATATTTTAGATAGCTATCTTGAATTTATTCAGGTTGGGATTACTATTGATTAAGAATGTGATATTGGAAATAATCATTTTAAAAATTAACAGTACTTTACAGAGAATTATTTTTCTATTCACAGGGGACAATCTCAACAATCTGCTCTCTGTGATGCAGTGTTTATGGACAATATGCTTCTTGCCTTGGTTTGAGAGTGATAGTCAAAGGGGCATCATTCTAATGAGTCTATAGTAAAGAAGAACCACTAAATAGTGGGCATATTTTTATTTTTAGAATTGGATGCCTTTTTTATGCCTTTTATGCCTACTAAATTTCATTTGTTTCTTAACTAAAAATGAACTCTTTATATAACATTTCATATAACATTCACTTGCCAAAGATTCAATAGAAACCAAGTTGACAATACATAGAGTAAGCACAAAAGTTCAAGCATTATGTTCAACTATCGCAAACTTTTATGTTATAGAGTATTTCTGAACAAAATTATATTTGGCTGAGTTAAACTTAAAATTTAAAACCAGGTTAAACTCCACACACAATCGTATCTAAAAGTATTGGTTTTTTTTTTTCATTCTAATTATTTTACTTTTCTATATTTTTCTTTTTTATAATATCTTTATTTAAGCACCACGGTTACAAACATGTTTGTGATTAGTGAAGGGAGGTGTAAAAGTACTGTTTTAAAATGCTTGAGAGACACTTAAAAGTGCATTTGCATTTTTAGGTTTGAAAGATATTCATTGTACTCACATTTGGCAGCAATCCCTATGATCTAAGGTATGTGATTTAATTTAACAAATATTTTTATAATGCACTAGGAATAAAAATGTTAAATATATAGATATTAATTAACATTATTTTTAAAGCTGATGTGAGAAAAAGTGACAGGCACAGGCAAATATTTAAGAGGAAGTTTGTTTAGTATAATTTGATTAAGATTTTATTATTATAATATGGTCTGGAGAAAGAACACAACAGTAGGGTATTTGCCTGGCATGCAAATACCCAGTTCTATTCCTGGCATCCCATATGGTCCCTTGCCTACCAGGGGTAATTTCTGAGCGCAAAGCTAGGAGTAAACCCCTGAGCACCGCTGAGTGTGGCCCATAAACCAAATAAATCAAGTAGTAAATAAATAAAGTTCAAAAAATACATTTCACTTTATTTAACTTCTATCATGGTTCTGTCTTCAGTTCATTATCAAATACATCATGAAAAGCATCTATTAATTTACCATCAACTACATATTTCCAAGTCAAAGAATATTTATTAATGTATTAATTTTTAGTAAGCATTAATATAGTTATTTTTAAAAATTCACCCTATTTTATAAATTCTATAATCTTTTGCTATTACTTGCTATGTGATTCTTTTCTCACTTGAGTTCTTATATTTGGTAATTTTTGAGTCTTCTATGTCTTTAGCTCTATCTCATATAGACACATATTTACACATCTTAAAAACTATCTAATTGGGGCCCGGGAGATAGCATGGAGGTAAGGCGTTTGCCTTTCATGCAAAAGGTCATCGGTTCGAATCCCGGTGCCCCATATGGTCCCCCGTGCCTGCCAGGAGCAATTTCTGAGCATGGAACCAGGAGTAACCCCTGAGCACTGCCGGGTGTGACCCAAAAACCAAAAAAAAAAAAAAAAAAAAAAAACCTATCTAATTATGGGGCCGGGCGGTGGCGCTGGAGATAAGGTGCCTGCCTTGCCTGCGCTAATCTAGGACGGACCGCAGTTCGATCCCCTGGTTCCCCATATGGTCTCCCATGCCTGCCAGGAGCAACCCCTGAGCATCACTGGGTGTGGCCCAAAAACCAAAAACAAAACAAAAACAAACAAAAAAAGCAAAAAAAAACTAATTACAAGTGAGTTAATAACTGTTTAATCTGGATGTTCTATTTCCTGCACTAAGTGAAAATTTTATGATTCTAGAGGAATTAAATGCCTTTGAGCAGGTTTTGAAACATTCTAAGTTGGCTTTCTAAGGTCAAAATATTAATCCACTTTACTATAACTTTATAAATAAAACTAGGAAATATTTATTAGTATATATTTGTTAAAAAACTATGATGTTTAAGCAGCAATGAGATATAGAATGATGAATTGTAGAAGACCTCTTGGAATGAGATAATAGAATAATCAGTGTCATAAAACTAATTCATTATGAGATTAAATAGACATAAATCAAATATATAAAATCAACCTCTTGTCTGGTAACAAATTCAAACTACTAAGAAAAATTGAAAACAAAAGGTATTATTCCTTCAAGGATATCTTTCTGAATAAACTGTCTAGAAGACATATCATATTAGACCTATATTATATCAAATGCATCATTTTATATTTTGCTGTTGCTAATGTTGCTACCATTATAATTGTCAAATAATTGTTCTACTAAGATTTTGAATAATCAAAGCAGATTAAGAGCTATTAAATTGGACTAGAGCAATAGCGCACCAGTAGGGCATTTGCCTTTCATACGGCTGTTCCAGGACATCCTCAGTTAGATTCTGGCGTCCCGTATGGTTCCACAAGCCAGGAAAGATTTCTGAGCATCACTGGGTGTGCCCCCCAATAAAAGCGCTATTAAATCGTAAGACATATCAGATTATTGGTTCGTTATTAAGCAGATGAGTGTTAGTTTTTCTAGGTGTATTCACTAATTCAATATAGTTTAGTTTTGTTGCATGTAAGTCTCTATAAGGTAGATTTAGACTATATGAATCCTTGATTTGGACCTAAAATTTTTGGTGAAGGTTTAATCAAGTTCTAAGCACTTTTATAAATAGCATAACTTAAAAAATTGTGTGTAATAGGGATTGGAGTGATACCGATCAGAGGGTAGGGCATTTGCCTTACATGTAGCCAACTCAAGTCCAATTCCCCCTCATCTCATATGCTTCCCCAAGACTACCAAGAATAATTTCTGAGCACAGAGCAAGGAGTAACTCCTATACCATAGGGCAGCCCAAAAGCCAAAAAGAAAAAAAAGTGGGTATAATAAGCAACAGATGCTCTAGAGTAAGCTAAAGTTGATATTAATGACCCCAAAATAAGAATAATTATTTATGCGAATTATGGTAAAGTAATAATATTTGCAGAATATACAACTGGACTTTAATTAATGTTCTAATTATACTTACAGTAGTACAAATTACTTTTCATTCTTAACCTTAAAAACAAAAAATTATTTCATATAATTTTTGACTTTAAATGATATTAAAAGTATCCAACTGTTTAATAACTATGTAATAATATACTAGAGCTGTTTTGTTATTAAAAGAAATAGTTGAACTTACACAGTTGAGGCATGCTCTAAGTTTATTTCATGAAAATTTAAAATTGTTCTTCCTCTTGAGATTTCAGAGACCAGATGCTTTTACTTTAGTATTACTCTGATTATCATGTGATATACTAAATATTTGCGAAATAGTTCTGGGATGCTTGCCTTGCTTGCAGATCAACCCAAGTTAAGGTGATATAAATTATTTCATACTCTAACACTGTTTATCTACTACAACTAATTACAGATGGCCTTTTACTTGTTTTTGTCACCCATTCTGTGGTATCCCAAGTCTGAAAGGAAACAGTATTTGAAGTTGAAAAATAAAGATCAAGTAGGTTTTTAAAATGACTCATAAAATAAAAATATAATCCTATAAAATCCTGAGACAAAAATATATATGAAAGTCTTTATGTACTGTTTAAGGGAGGAGTGGCTCAATTACACATGAAAAAAAAAGTGAATTGTAAAAAAAATAAATGAAAAAGTAAATTTGCCTTCATTTAAAAGATACTCAGAAAAATGTATAAAAATTAGTTACACGGTAGTAAAAGCTAAGGGTTAAGATATATGTCTTACATTATGTCAACCCCAATTTGATTCCCAACACTACTATGGTTCTTGGAGCATCATGAGGAGTAAGCCTTGAGCAGAGAACCAGGAGTAAGCCCTGAGTATAACTTGGTGTAGCCCCCAAACCAAACCAAATTAAGTCATAGATGGGCTGGACAGTTTAACAGTTTTAACATGTGCTTTTTATGTGGAAGATTTCAAGACCCTGCTGCACCCCACCCCCAACTACTACTAGGTGTGATCTTCCAACACAGACTCAAGAGAAACTACAGGTACTATAAAGATAGAACTACAAAACAAAAATAAAAACATTAGTCACATAGACAAAGAACCTTTAAAAGCAAAACTAGGACTCATATAGATAGTATAGCAGGTGGTGCTTGTTTTGCACACAGAAAACCAGGGTGTGATTCTTAGTATTGGATATGGTCTCTAAGCTCACAAGAAATGACCCCTGAACTTAGTAAGGAGTAAGTAGTCAGCTATATTTTCCAATTGGGGGGGGGGGAAGTAATCTATTCTGGACATTTCTTTAACAACAACAACAACAACAAAATTGGTATTGATCTACAGGGTTTTATAAGACTGTTAATCATACTTTTCATGGATATGTCATTTCAATACCACACCCACCACCAGTGAACATACTTTTCTCAATCAGTGTTCTTCAGGATCTCCAGGATCTCCATCACCACCCATGTAAGCTTAGTTTTATAGATAGAGTTTGGGGTTCTAAATTACTTTGACCGTTTATTGTTCCCTTTCTACTTTTCCTTATTTTCTCATAATTGGGGTAGAGCTCTCTTATTTTTAATTGTTTTATTTTGGAGGTGGTGACACACAAAATAGTACTAAAGATAAGAAAATATATATTAACTTGATGGGGTTTGGTTACTTAATCACTCATCTTAAGTAAAACTTAAAATCTCTTAGTTAAAGAATTTCTAAAGTTTATTTTTGTACAATTTTTAAGTTTTCAGTAAGTAATATGCCACACCACTAAGTGACATCAATGATTTCTCCCCAAGGAGAAATTCACAGCTGCTCACTGAAAAGAAATTTAAGAAGAAAATGAATGAATAGTTAAAACTTTTCCACTGGATAAATACTTCTGATAGTTTATGTAATCTCCAAAAATTCTCAACAGGGAATAACAATCATTCTAGATGAATCTTGCAATCAAAAATAAATATATTAAGTATGTTTTAATTTGCAAAATGATTGTATGTGAGGGACAATCATGAAAACTGAGTAGGAACATGCCGAGAAGAATAATAAATTTAAATCTTGGCTTAAGTTGGCTAAAAAATTGATGACCCACTGTTATTGTGGGATAAATATACACAGGGTAGATAGAGTTACTTTAGTGAAGGCAGTTTCATGTGCTGTTTTATATAAGAAATACTTTATATGACCTCTGTGTAATGATGCATTAAAAATGTGAAGTATTGTACTTCCTTAGAAAGCAAACTCAATGCATTTCAACCCCATGCTGTTGAAACCAAAAGCACATAGTTAAATTATTCATCTATTATTTTTAAAGAAAGGAAAAATAGGATTACATATATTTCTCATAGATTAGCATCCTCTCATCTATCTCTGCAACTAGCCTATTTGAAATTTAAGAGATACTTTTTTTAGGGTTGCTAAGAAAAATATTACATGGATGTGTTTATAATTTTGAATATATATGAAAGAAATTTAAGTCCTAGTAAATCGAGTGTTCCCTTTATATAAGTTTTGCATTACATACTCATAAAAATACAATTAATGGAAAAGTTTTTGATTTGCCTCCAGTGATTAACATCACCTCTGATATATACATATATATTTATATAATTATAAAAGAAAGTATATATAATATACATATAGATAGGTATAGATAAATAGATTTATTTACTTACATATAGATATATAGCCAATAGAGAATTTTACTCTTAAGTTTGTAATACATATTACATAGAGGCTCTTTTTTTGTTTGTTTGTTTGTTTGTTTGTTTTTGGGCCACACTGGTGATGCTCAGGGGTTACTCCTGGCTATGAGCTCAGAAATCGCTTCTGGCAGGAGGATATGGGATGCCAGGGGATTGAACTGTGGTCTGCCCTAGGTTAGCGCATGCAAGACAAATGCCCTACCACTTGTGCCACATCTCTGGCCCAGAGATTCTCAGGCATGTTTTTGTCCTAAGCTTACCCTTAACTCTCAAAGACTCAGAATCATTCAAATTGATTCTACAGACAACATCCTCCATCCTCCATAGTATGGCACAGTGTTGCTAGATTCCAAATACATGATGAATTAGGGACTATGAAATGGAGTAATAATTTATTGAATTATAGTGTAATATATATTGATTTTGGGGCCACACCTGGTGATGATCAGGGGTTACTTCTGGATATGAGCTTAGAAATTGATCTTGGCTTAGAGGACCATATGGGACGCCAGTATCGAACCAAGATTTGTCCTGGATCAGCCATGTGCAAAGCAAATGCCCTACCACTGTGCTATCACTCTGGCCCCAGTTTAATATATTTTTCATAGTTTACTGTAGCTTTAAAATATTTTATTATTGTGTATCATGGTATCATTACACTATCATGGTATCATTACACTATCATTAGATAGTGTAAATGTAAATGTTTGTGGTGAAAAACTTTTTTTTTTTTTTTTGGTTTTTGGGTTATGAACCACTCCCGGCAGTGCTTAGGGGTTATTCCTGGCTATCTGCTCAGAAATCACTCCTGGCAGGCACGGGGGACCATATGGGACACCGGGATTCAAACCAACCACCTTTGGTCCTGGATGGGCTGTTTGCAAGGCAAAAGCCGCTGTGCTATATCTCCGGGCCCGAAAAACTTTTTTGATTCTCACCCCACTACCAGATTGGCAAAGACCATCCAACACTGTTATGTCACTTGCAGCTCCATTTCCTTCTTTGTACTAACCCTCCCTCCTTGCCCACCTCAGTAGGCTATAAAAGTTCAACTTTACGCTTTCACTGACTGCTGGTCTATTCATCATTTTACTCTTTAAATACTAGGTATGAATGAGATTAGTGTTAACCTTCTCTTCAAACTTATTTTTCTTAAGATACAACCCTTTCATTGCATTCACTTTCATTTATTATTATAGCTGAGTAATGTTACACTGTGTTTATGTATAAATATACATGATCACTATTTCTTTTACTTAAAAGGTTATTTTGTTTGTAAGACACTTTCAACGTGCTCAGGGCTTATTCCTGGCTCTGTGCTTAGGACTCAGTCTTGGCAATGCTTGGGTCAGGGTGCCATAGGTGAGTGGTACTAGGAATTGAATCACAGTGTGCATCGCATGTGACTTAACCCTGGTAAAATATATATCTCCAGACCCTGGTTTCATTTTTATTTTGTTGCTGAGCTTTATGAATTTTTTCTACATTTTGGATAATAATTGTCTTTCAGGTATATGGTATACAACTATTTTCTGGTTAGGTAGTGTATCTTTTATTTTATTCATATATTCTTAAAATATGAAATATTTCATGAATTTGCATGTCATCCTTGTGCAGGGGCCATGCTAATCTTTTTTGTATTGTTCCAATTACAGTATATGTGCTGCCGATGTGAGCACTAAGTAGTGTATCTTGATTTTTATCATTTTCTTGGTGATTTGCTCTGGTACCAGATATTCAAAATATAAATATATTTATGTAAAAGGAAAATAGTGAATATTTTTACAATTCAACAGAATATTCAAGTTTAATTGTTAATGAGCTATAATTTAAAATGCTTTATTTGGACCATAAAGATAGTTCAGTGGGTAGGGTCTTGCAAACAGCCAACCAGGTTTTGAAATCTGGCACCACATATAGTTGCCCAAGCACCATCAGGAGAGATCCCTGGCACAGAACCAGAAATAAGCTCTAAGTATTATCAGGTGTGGACCCAAAAATATAAAAAATAAAATTAAAATGCTTTATTTTCTCAAATGTAGTCTTTCAAATAATGAAAATGTTAAAGTGCTCCAGCTTTAGTTATTAACAATGAGTTCCTTATTCAAATTAACACTTAAGACAACTTATGCAGAACACATTCATACTTCTTGCTTTGGTTGTCTTTACAATATTAAAGTCACACAAATTGAAAACTATCTGTGCTATTTGTCCATATACATGAACTTCTAAAATGAAGATTCTATTAGGTATTTAAATATTTATTTTTAAATTGGAAAAGAAACACTAAGAAACATACTGAATTACTCACTATGACAAATCCCAATAGGGGAAAATGTAATATAATAATAAAATATTGAATGTTAATGTTAATTCAATAAACATATTATTAACTAAAGTGGTTTGTTTGTTGGATCATGACTCTCTAACTCCTTCTTCAGGAAGGAGAAATTTTGAATAAAATTTACAAAAAGAAGAAGAAAAAGAAACATAGATGCATATATAAAGAAGTAAATGAGTTGGATTAATGAGATGTGATTTTGTAAAAATTATTTGTAATTTATTTTATGACTTCTGAAAATAACAAATGACTATTGAATACAGGATAATTGTTAGACAATATTGAGTGTCTTAGATCTTTAAGATTTCTAAACTGTTGTTGTTTAACAAAATAATTACATCAAATTCTACTCTTTTGTGGTAACCAGGGTGAAAGAAGGAATAAAAGTGAGGAAAATGAAGGAAGTTTAAAAAAAAGAAAAGAAAGAAAGGAAAGAAAGAGAGAAACAGAAAGAGAAAGAGAAAAGGAAGAAAGTTGGATTGAACTAGAATGTCTAATAACACAAAGATTTAATTCTTTTGACCTTGACTAACATGTTAGCTCTCAAGTGGAGCTTAGTAAAATGAACCACAAATTTTCCCACATCAAATATAGACTTACTTCCTTTCTATGCCTTTCTTTTTCTTGGCTTTATATTCCTTCATTTGTGGTCATCATTGCTTTCTTTATATTCCTGTTTTCTGACTTCGTTTGGTCTCACAAGGTTACCTAACCACTCCTCTCCATTCTATACTTAGAATGATATGGAATATTTGAGTTTTCAGGAATAAATGAGTAATCTTTTCAGGAAAATGTAACTAGTAGTAGAATAGCTCTCTGTTTGTTTTTATGGCAGCTGTTCAATGGTAGTTATTCATTAACAAGTTCTCTTCCAGTGTAAAGTAGTTAAAAAGAAATGTTTTAGAATGTAGTCTTTGTTTTCAAGTCTTCCTTTTATATCTTTTGGTTCCCTATATTCTCATGACTGAAGCACTCTATTCTGTTATAACACTACAAATACCTTTACATTTTACTGGAAGTCATCACTCACAGACTCCCACTCAATGTCTCTGTATAATCAGGAAGAAGTATAGTAGATATGTTAAGTATTGGAGCCAGAAATATAATAAATAGTTTAGAAGTCTCAGAAGAGAAACCACTCTAAATTGAAGTATACTGGCCTAAAGACTAAATACACATGCAATAATTTTGCAAATATGACTTCAAACTCACACATCCTAAAAAAATGAAATGGGTGAAAAATATAACAGCCACTAGTTTTTGTATCTGGAAACAGTCTCCACTGAATTAGCCACTAAGTACTTTCACTGATGATTAAAAATTATGTAAACAACATTAAGCAACAGTAAATGTATGCGAAGATTATGAGTGAGGCTATAAGAATATTGTACAAAATATTTCAAAATTTAAATATTTTTAAGTATTTTTAAAAAATTTTATTGTCAAAGTGAATCATAATTATTTCACAGAAATATTTAAGGCATATAGTGACAATGAATGAGGGGCATTCCCATCACTAGTGTTGTCTTCCCTCCACCCCTGTTCCCAGTGTGCATCCCATATCTCACTCCTCTACCCCCTCCTTAATGCTAGTGTAACAGTTTCTCCACCTGTACAGCTTGTTGTAAATTGGGTATCGATTCTGTTGTCGTTGACTATGGGTTTTGTGTTACAGACTGAACATTTTTATTTCCACTAAATATTCATTCAACTATCTGGTCTTGGTACCATCCATTTTTCTCCCTCAAATTGTGATGCTGAACAAGATGATTTCAATAATGTAGTTCTGTTGGAGATACATGAGAAGATAAGGGAGAAGAAAAGAAAAACAATAAACAAAAGCAAAAGGAGAAAATAAAAGAAAAAAAGGATCTAGGGGGAGTGGACCTAAATAAAAAAAAACAACATAATATTATTTGCAAAGAAAAAAATAAAGCATAAATGCATTCAGACCTTCTGTTATGGCAATAGCAATATAGTGGTAGATGGGAAATAGGGTATGAATAGAAAGATAATAAACCTAATAAAAAATTCCTGAAAAGCTCTCAGGATATGAAGATAACACTCTCAAACATTCTGTTTTCTCAGCCCCTTTATTTTACTATATTGCATGTTTCAAACTCAATGCAGAATACTCATTCTTAACTCTAGTCTAGTTAAGAGATTTTGAAAAAAATTTGAGGCCTTTCCTGGTCATATTACTTAAGGTACTTAAGGTTACCTCAAGCCTCAGCTTCCTTGTTTTACCATTCCTTTTCTCAAATAAAATTTCTCTGGAATTCACCTATTTCATTTCTCTTCTTTCAATCTACTGCCTAGGGACAAAATCACTGAGTAGTAGCAGTGTTATTGCCAGAAATTCATCTGTTGAAAGTTCCACCTGCTATTAACTTAGAATATGACCTTTTTTAGAAAAAAAAATGGCACTGATATAATCAGATAAGGAACAATGAAGTCACAAGTATGGGCACTCATCCACTATTACTGGTGTACTTATGAAAGAGAAACTTTTACACAAGGTCAGAAATATAGGGTGAGTAGATGTGAAGAAGCACAAGAAGAAGATTGTGAAAAAGTAAGAAGATAGGACTGGAAAAGATCATTCTCTAACTGTATAGCATGTTATTTTTACTCACAAATGCAACAACAACATAATATGGTATTGTTCCCTTTTTGCATAGGCACACTAAAATGGGGAAATTTTATATAGAGAAAGAAGTTTTCATCAAATAGAGACTAAACCCATAAACTTTATAATGCAGGGGTACATTCCACCCTGATCATTTGTCATGAGGTCTTGACTTAGATCTTAATTGATCAGATATTGACCATCCAACTTCGTACCCTGAATTCCAACCTTAGAATTGGTAGTTTCCTGCACCAGAAGCAGGAATCAAGCTCCTTCCAATATCTCCCCCCTCCCCAGGCTCTAATATTGCTCTGGTACCAAATTGCTCCAGGATAACCTCATTCATATGACTCCTTAATGACGAGGAAACAGCAGAAAGTTGATATAATGACAGGTTGCTTTACCTAACTAACAAGTAGTAAAATGAAATCAGACGACTCTCCATTCTAGGATCCTTGCAAATATCAGGTCTATACAGAAAACTGACTATAATAATAGTCACTAAGCAGAACTTTGAATAGGACATAAAGAAAGATTTATCCTAGACTTTGCCCTAGGAGCTGTGCAAAAATCAAGATCTCTAATTACAGAAGACTAACTTTCACAACTGCAAATAGGCAAAATGTTTCCTGGGACCATAAAGAAAGACCTTGGGTTTCGACAATTAACATGTCCAGAGTCTGTAGTCAGACTCATGATAATATCCATTAAGGGTAGAGACACCTTGTATCTCTTAGGCCAAGGAAATTCCTTTCTAATTTCTCCAATGTTCACTGTGCCTATGCAAAAAAAGAAAAAAAAAACCACATTTGCCACCTATTTTCTTCTTTTATTTTCTTATTTTAATTTTATTTATAGCTTCTAGATAGGGGCACCTGTCTTTTTTTACAGAATGATAGAATATGAATCATCTTGTTCTACCTCATATTTCTGTGTCCTCCTAAAAATTGAGAAAAGAAAAAAGAAGTAGATTGGACCCAGGGTCCAAGTGGCCTCAGGAGCATTAAGAGGAAATAAAAATTGGTTATAACTTGGGGCCGGGAAGGTGGCGCTAGAGGTAAGGTGCCTGCCTTGCAAGCGCAGTTTGATCCCCCAGCGTCCCATATGGTCCCCCCAAGACAGGAGCGATTTCTGAGCGCAAAGCCAGGAGTAACCCCTGAGCGTCAAATGGGTGTGGCCCCAAAATAAAAAAAAAAAAGGTCATATCTAAATACCCAACCCAAAATTAACGACAATAGAATCAAGAGACCCAAACTATCTCAAGCTATACACAAAAATGAACCTGTTACACTAGCAGTCCAGGAGGCTAAGGGTGGAGGTATGGGATGCATGCTGGTAACTATGATGGAGGGAGGTCAACACTGGTGGTGGGAAAGGCCCTAATTCACTGTCACTATGTACCTGGAATACAACTGTGAAAGACCCGTAATTCACTTTGATTCCAATAAAAAAAAATTTAAAAATAAAATGATCATTCTCTACTTTGATTCTTTTTTGATTTCAATAAAAAATTTAAAAATAAAATGATCATTCTCTACTGTATATAAGAAAGAAATGACTAAACTGTAATATAATAAACTGCTGAGCCAATATTTCTCAATATGTTCAGACTGTGGGCCCCTTTCAACTTTGTTTTCCTACAGTGCTTCTTTGTCCTATGGATTGGTCCCCTGGTGTCCCTAATTTTATGCTGTGGTTTACAATTAAACACAATTATATTTTGTTTAGGGGCCACACCTGGCAATGCTCAGGGGTTACTCCTAACTCTGTGCTCAGAAATCGCTCCTGGCAAGCTTGAGGACCATATGGGATGCCGGGTATCAAACCCAGGTCAGTCCTGGGTCGGCAGAGTGCAAGGCAAGTGCCCTACTGCTGTTCTATCACTCCAGCCTCAATTTATGTAATTTTTATTTGTGGAACCTTTGATATTTCCTGGCCCCAAATGGTCATATCTGGTCCCCAGTTTAGAAATGAAGGTTTATTACTTCACCACTGATAATCTAACAAAATAATACATTTTTCTATAAACATCTGTTATGAATTCCTTAATTGATTATATTTGTTTGTGGTTTTTTTATTTCACATATAGATTGAACAAAAAACAAGGCATTATTCAATAAATTTTTGTGTCCAACTGTGAAATTTATTTTCCATTCTCCTACTGGAAATACACTAATTTTATTCCTAAGCAAGAATTTCACAAATTTACCTATGACTACTTATAGTCACTGCCCAAGACTAAATATATATTAGAAAAAATATTCTAATATTTATCTAATTAGAAATATTCTAATATTTTTCAGACTCTCAAGAACTATAAAATATCTGCAATGTCATAGTTTCTTCAAGCAAACAAGTTAACCAACTCCAAGAAATTTGTGTAAATGAAAAATTTATGAGTCAAAGATGAATAACTCTTTCACAGCAATAGTGATTTAGTGACTAGCAATAACTGCATTTACTTTTATGACTATTTTAAGCCCTTCAACTGAGCTATGAGAAGAGGGTGAGGTAACCTGCAACTTTACAGCCAGAAATTTTAATAATAGTGAGCTGTGTTGTGCTCCCCTTGCCAATCTTGGATGGATGGGTCTGCAGCAGGGTTGTTAGATAATGCTAAAAAAAAAAAAATGATTCAAGGAAGAAAGCATAAGGCCAGGGAGCTTCCAGCTTTGTGAATAGAGCTGAGCCAAGTTCCTGCTGTACTTCCCAGCTATCTTTGACATGTCAGAATGAATAGAACAAAGTTAATTCACTTGGGGAATATATTTAACAAAACAAAAAATACTTATGCTAATTAAGTCTAGGTGGTTCTCTAATCAAGCCAGGTGGTTTTTTTTTTTTTTTTACAACTCTAGATATTGGATAGAGGAAAAGAGAGCAAGGAGTGATCTAAGCATTAGCTAGAGGTATCTACATCTCTCCCATTTCTACTTGTTTAGAAAGACCCATGGATTGGGGAGATACTGGATGGTAAGTTGGTGTAGACAGGGTATTGTAGGAGAGAGAGGGAAGTTAGAATAATAAAAAATGTTGTACTCCTAGGAATACAAAAACATTGGAACATTTCTTCAGATATATATAATCGGAAAATAAGTTACTAAACATTTTTACATAAACCAAGCACTGTAATTAGACTGTAGGGTTACTAAGTTCTTTTCTCATAGATCTCTCTGCACGGCCAATCAAGTTCCAGGTAGGTCAGATCTGAAGGATTATTTCAGCCTAAGAAGTAATCAGTTGGTGGAAAGCTGTCAAAGAGGCAATGGTGTCCTGCAGCTGCTGATCAGAACAAAAAAAGTTGATTTATGTGGGAAGTCGTTTTAGTCAGGGCATCATCAGTTGGGCCTTGGCTGGACTTGGTTTCACTATCCCCACTTTTTGCTTGTTTGTTTATTTGTGGTAACACTTGGCAGCTCTCAGGGGTTACTTCTGGCTCTCCACTAAGAAATTGCTCCTTGGGGGCCGGGTGGTGGCGCTGGAGGTAAGGTGCCTGCCTTGCCTGCGCTAGCCTAGGACGGACCACGGTTTGATCTCCCGGTTCTCATAAGGTCCCCCAAGCCAGGAGCGACTTCTGAGCGCATAGCCAGGAGTAACCCCTGAGCGTCACCGGGTGTGGCCCAAAAACCAAAAAAAAAAAAAAAAAAAAGAAGAAGAAATTGCTCCTGGCAAGCATGGGGGATCACATGTAATACCAGGATTCTAATCACCGTCCGTCCTGGATCAGCTGCATGCAAGGCAAACGCCCTAATGCTATGCTACCTCTCCGGCCCTATTCCCAATTTCTGTGGTAGGTTGCTCAGGTAACCTGGAATGGAAAGGCCTTCCAAACTTGGCCTGAATCTGGGTTGGGGAATCCACTCATCTCCTCATAGGTTCCCCTTCAATAGGGCTGTCTCTTTGGGTTCTACTACATTGTGAAATGGTGTGTTGTGTGTTTCACAATCTTCAGAGAGGGAGAGGGATCCCCAAGCCCCAAGTCTGGGTATTACAAGAGACACAGGTCCAGTAGCAATTCCAACGCAGGAAATAATTCATATACAGTTGGGAAGGAATAGCAAGCCAGAAACTCACACCTCTAGCTGTTCACCCACAAGCCAATTACTCCACCAGATGGAACCATGAGTCAAGATGGCAGCTTCTCCTCCAGGCCTCCAAAGCAGTCTTTAATGGGAAAAACAAAGCCCACCCCCAAGGGGAGGGAAAAAAGCCAGATGAGGCAATGGGGAAACATCTTTTTTTTTTATTTTGACCATATTGGCTTACATATCTTTCACAGTAGTATTTTAGGTACATATTAACATTGAATCAGGGGAATTCCCATCACCAAATTTGTCCTCTATCCCCGTTCCCTTTCTATAACCCATATCCCCACTTTCAACCCCCCCCCCGGGCTGTTAGAGTAAGTGTCCCCCTCTGTGTCTAGATTATTATTAGTGATCATATATCTGTTTGGTCCCAGTACCCTCCCTTGGGGAAGCATCTTTTGTAACATATAAACCAAAGGAACCAATTGAGAAAGATCTAATTAAAAGCAATATGAAGACTAATTCAAAAGCCTCTACCAACACACCATGTGCTTTTGATGGGGTAGAGGACTGAGGAGTTACCACAAAGTACCTTTGGTAAGTCAGTGAGCATCAGGTTGTGGGATGACGCAGGAGTCTTCAGCTCTTTTCCTTACACATAAAGGGGCCCATTACATATAATCAATATACATAACGAAGGTTCTTATTTTGGAAATAATGAAAAGGTTATATGCTGTGACTTAGGCAGGAGCACAGAAAGTCTTCATGAGCACCAGCAGGAGTGAATTCTTGAGAATTCCAGCAGCAACACCTGAGCATTGCTGTGTGTGGTCCCAAAACAGTAACAGAATAGAAAGTGTCATAATAAAGAAAATGTTAATAGCTGCAAATATTGCAAGCACATCAAATACCACTGAAATTTTAGTCTCAAAAATTATAAAAATATACTTCTGTAGATATATGTTTTGAAAAAATTAAAAAACGTCTCCCTCCTTCACTCCTTCCATAAAGGCAACTAGGGAAATTGGGAATATTATTACCATAGTAGAATCTAGCTGTGAAAATATGATACCATTGGATAGTCACCTTTAGTGCCCTACCCCTTGTTTGGCCTACATGTCTTTCCTATTTTTCCCTCTGGATGTCCATGAAAGATGGCCCCTCCACTAGTAGCAACAGGAAGACATCCTCTAAAAGCCAGGTTGGCCATCTTGGGGATCTTACAAATACAATTTTAGAGGCATATAGACTTCATTGTTGAACCTCATGAATAAATTGTCACCATGATACTGGCTTTATGTATTCCTGGCAAACTTATCTGGAGGGGTGAATCTGATGCAGCTGGGCACAGGTGCTAAGTACATGGTGATCACTCCCTACATGTTCCAGGTGCTTTGGGCTTTATGCTACAATAGCTCTCTTATTTTTTTTTTGCTCTCTTGGTTTTATTAATGTTAACAATAGACAGAGACTCATGTATTAAGTTCATTCCCCACTGATAAGCACTCATGATCCCTAGCCAAGATTATGTATGGTTAGGACAAACCACAACCTTTGGAGATTTTCTTGTTTTCCATTCATGGTCATGAGACACAAAGACAGGCTTCTTGAAAGAAATTTTACATTTCTCCTTCTTCATACTAAGAATATACCTTCTTCAAACTATATGCTTTTTCGGTTTATGAGTCACATCTGGTTGTATTCAGAGGTTACACTTCACTTTGCACTCAAAAATCCCTCCCAGTAGGCTCAGAGGTCCTAGATTAGATGTCTGGGATCAAACCTGGGACATCAGCATGCAAGGCAAATATCCTGCACGCTTTGCTATCACACTGGATCCTAAATTTTATTTTTCAAAGAAAGATATAATATATGCTATATAATATATTTTTTATTTTTAAATAATATTTTATTTAAACACCTTGATTGCAAACATGATTGTGGTTGGGTTTCTGTCATGTAAAGAATACCCCGCCCCCCATCACCAGTGAAACTTTCCCATCACCGATGTCCCAAATCTCCCTCCTTCCAAAGCCACTCATGCCTGTACCTAGACAGGCTTTCTATTTCCCTCATACATTATCATTTTTAGGATAGTTCCCAATGTAGTTATTTCTTTAACTAAACTCGTCACTCTTTGTGTTGAGCTTCATGAGGTGAGCTGGAACTTCCAGCTTTCCTCTCTTTTGTCTCTGAAAATTATTGCAAGAATGTCTTTCATTTTTTTTCAAAACCCATAGATGAGTGAGACCATTCTGCATCTTTCTCTCCCTCTCTCTGACTTATTTCACTCAACATAATAGATTTCATGTACATACATGTATAGGAAAATTTCATGACTTCATCTCCCCTGATGACTGCATTGTGTATATTTACTACAGTTTCTTTAGGCATTCATCTGTGAAAGGCATCTCAGTTGTTTCCAGAGTCTAGCTATAGTAAATAGTGCTGCTATGAATATAGGTGTAAAGAAGAGATTTTTGTATTGTATTCTTGTGTTCCTAGGATATATTCCTAGGAGTGGTATAGCTGGATCTTATGGGGAACAATTTCCAGTTTTAGGGGGAATCTCCATATCATTTCTATAAAGATTGGACTAGACGGCATTTCCACCAGCAGTGGATAAGAGTTCCTTTCTCTCCACATCTCTGCCAACACTGCTTGTTTTCATTCTTTGTGATGTGTCCCAATCTCTGTGGTGTGAGGTGGTACCTCATAGTTGTTTTGATTTGCATCTCCCTGATGATTAGTGATGTGGAGAAATTTTTCATGTGCATTTTGGACATTTGTATTTCTTCTTTATCAAACTATCCATTTCTTCTCCCTATCTTTTGGGATTAGGTGATTTTTTTGCTTGTAACATTCTGTCAGTGCCTTGTATATTTTGGAGATTAGCCCCATATCTGATGGGTAATGTGTGAATAGTTTCTCCCTTGTATCCTGGGTACTTTGAGGTGCAGAAGCTTCTCAGCTTAATATATTCCCATATGTTAATCTCTGCTTTCACTTGTTTGGAGAGTCCAGTTTCCTCCTTGAAGATGCTTTAGTTTCAATGTCATGGAGTGTTTTACCTACAGGCTGTTCTATATACCTTATGGTATCAGGTATAATATCAAGGTCTTTAATCCATTTGGGTTTTACCTTTGTACCTGATGTTAGCTGGGAGTCTAAGTTCAAGTTTTTGCAGTGGCTAGCCAGTTGTTCCAATACCACTTATTGAAGAGGCTTTCTTTGCTCGATTTAGGATTTCTTGCTCCTTCATCAAAAATTAGGTGATTGTATGTCTGGGGAACATTCTCTGAGTATTTAAGCCTATTGCACTTATCTGAGGAATTGTCTTTATTCCAGTACCATGATGTTTTGATAACTATTACTTTGTAATACAGTTTAAAGTTGGGGAAAGTAATTCCTCCTATAGTCTCTTTCCCAATGATTGCTCTAGCTATTCGAAGGTGTTTATTGTTCTAAATAAATTTCAACAGTGTTTGATCCACTTCTTTCAAGAATGTCATGGTATATTTAGGGGGATCACATTAAATCTGTACAATGCTTTGGGAAGTATTGCCATTTAATGATGTTAATCCTGCCAATCCATGAACAGGTATGTGTTTCCATTTCCATGTGTCCTCTCTTATTTCTTGGAGCAGGGCTTTATAATTTTCTTTATTGGTCCTTCACATCTTTAGTCAAGTTGACTCCAAGATATTTGAGTTTGTGTAGCAATAATGTAAATGAGGTTGTTTCCTTAGTGTCCATTTCTTCCCTATTATTATTGGTGTATAAAAAAGCCATTAATTTTTTGTGTGTTAATTTTGTATCATGTCACATTGCTATGAGTCTATTGTTTCTAAAAGCTTTTTGGTAGAGTCTTTATGGTTTTCTAAGTGGAGTATCATGTCACCTCCAAACAGTGAGAGCTTGACTTTTTCCTTTCCTATCTGGATTCCCTTGATATCTTTTTCTTGCCTAATTTCAATAAGAAGTAATTCCAGTGCTACATTAAATAGAAGTGGTGAGAAAGGACAGCCTTGTCTTGTACCAGAATTTAGAGGAAAGGCTTTAGTTTTCCTCCATTGAGGATAATATTTGCCATTGGCTTGTGGTAGATGGTCTTAACTATTGATACAATCATGTGAGTTTTATATTTCTTGTTGTTAATATTGTGTATTATGTTAATAGATTTACAGATGTTAAACCATCTTTGCATTCCTGGGATGAAACCTACTTGATTGCAGTGGATGATCTTCCTAATGAGACATTGAATCCTATTTGCCAGGATTTTGTGAGGATCTTTGCATCTGCATTCATCAGGGATATTGGTCTGTAATTTTCTTTTTGGTTAGCATCTCTGTGTGGTTTAGGTATCTTGGTGATATTGACTTCATAAAAGCTATTTGGTTTTTTTCTATTTTTCGATTTCATGAAAGAGTCTTGCCAAGATTGGTAGTAGTTCCTCTTGAAAAGTTTAAAAGAATTCATGAGTGAATCCATCTGGGCCTGAGCTTTTCTTTTTGCACAGATATTTGATTACTGTTTTAATTTCCTCAATAGAGATGGAGGAGTTTAGATATGCTACATCCTTTTTATTCAACTGTGGAAGGTTATAAGAGTCCAAGAATTTATATATTTCTTCCAGATTGTCATTTTTAGTGGCATAGAGTTTCTCAAAGTAGTTTCTGATTACCCTTTGAATCTCTCCAATATCGGTAGTGATTTCCACCTTTTCATTTCTAATACAAGTTATCAAGTTTCTCTCTCTCTTTCTTTGTTAAGTTTTCCAGTGGTCTATCAATCTTGTTTATTTTTTCAAAGAACCAACTTCTGCTTTTGTTGATCTTTCAGATTGTTTTTTAATTTCCACTTTGTTGATTTCTGCTCTCAACTTTGCTACTTCCTTCTGTCTCCTATTTTTGGTTCCTTTTGTTGAGCACTTTCTAATTCTATGAGCTGTGTCATACAGCTATTCATGTATGCCTCTTCTTTCTTCCTTATGTGTGCTTGCAAAGCTATACATTTTCCTCTCAGGACTGCTTTTGCTGTGTTACACAGGCTTTGATAGTTTGTGTCATTATTGTCATTTATTTCCAGGAAAGTTTTGATTTCCTCTTTGATTTCATCTTGGACCCACTGGTTGTTCAGTATTAGGCTGTTTAATTTCCAGGCGTTAAAGTTTTTCTTCTGTGTTCATTTGTAGTTCACATATAATTTCAGAGCCTTGTGGTCAGTGAAAGTAGCTTGCAAATTTTCTTTCCTCTTGATATTATGGAGGTATGTTTTATGTGCCAGCATGTAGTCTATCCTGGAGAATGACCCATGTACATTGGAGAAGAATGTTTATCCAGGTTTCTGGGGGTGGAGTGTCCTATGTATATCATAGATCTACTAGGCCTCTTTCTTCCATTTCGCTTTTCAGGTCTAGTATATTTTTGTTGGGTTTCAGTCTGGTTGACCTGTCTAGTGTTGACAAAGCCTTGTTGAGGTCTCTCACAATTATTGTGTTGTTATTGAGATCCTTTTTCAGATTTGTCAACAATTGTATTAAATATTTTGCTGGCCTCTCATTTGGTGTATGTATGTTTAGGAGAGTGATTTCTTCCTGCTCTACATATCCCTTGTTTAATACAAAATCTTCATCTTTGTCCCTTACACCTTTTTTGAGTATAAAGTTTGCATCATCTGATGCTGGTCACTCCAGCTTTTTATGGGTATTGTTTGCTCATATGATTTTCCTCCAGCCTTTTATATTTGAGTCTATGTTTGTTCTGACTATTCAGGTGTGTTTCTTATAAGCAGCAGAAGATTAGATTGAGTTTTTTGATCCATTTATCCACTCTGTGTCTCTTAATTGCTGAATTTAGTCCATTGACATTAAGAGAAGAATTGTCATGGGATTTTGTGACATCTTTGTGTAGAAGTTTGGTTTGTCTTTTGTTCAGTCTTGTCTTAAAGTAGATCTTTCAGTTTTTCTTTTAAGGCTGGTTTTGAGTCTGTAAAGTTTCTGAGCTGTTGTTTATCTGTGAAGTCATGTATACTTCCTTCAAACTTGAAAGTGAGTTTGGCTGGGTGCAGTATTCTAGGCGAAGCATTTATTTCATTGAGTTTTGTCACTATGTTCCACTATTGCCTTCTGGCCTTGAGTGTTTCTTGTGACAGGTCTGCTGCAAATCTCAAGGATGCTCCCTTGAATGTAATTTCCCTTTTTGATCTTACTGCTTTCAGCATTCTGTCTCTATCTGTGGGAGTCATCATTGTGACTAGGATGTGTCCTTGGGGTCTCCTGGGGTCTCTTTTGGTTGGTACTCTTTGGACATGGAGGATTTGGTTACATGTATTCTTTAGCTCTGGTAGTTTCTCTTTAATGATGTTCTTGATCATTGATTCTTCCTAGAGATTTCCTTCCTGGGTCTCTGGGACTCCAATAATTCTTAAGTTGTTTCTGTTGAGCTTATCAAATACTTCTATTTTCATCTGTTCACATTCTTTGAGTAATATTTCTATTGTCTGATCATTTGCTTTATGGCTTTTTCCCAATCTCTTCTGCTGCATGGAGTTGTTATGCATCACATCTTCCAGCTCACTAATTCTATCCTCAGCTGCTGTTACACTGTGGGAGAGCTTATCCAATGAGTCCTTCAATTCGTCTACTGAGTTTTTCAGACCTGCTATTTGACCTGCTATTTCAATTTGTAGCTTTATGCTATCTATCTTCATATTCTTTTGATTCTTATTACTGTTCTTTTCTATACTTTCTTTGAGTTCTGTGAACATCCTCCATATTTCTTCTCTAAACTCTATATCTGAGAGACTAACTAGGTGGTTGGCTGTTTGGGGGTCATTAGAGTTGCCATCTTCATTCTCTTTGACTTGTGCTGGCCTGCACTGTTTTCCCATTTTTTTCACTTGTATTGTGGGTTTTTGCTATGTGTTGTAGTGGTATTCATTGGCAAGTCCACTAGTTGCAATGCTAAAGAAATCCAATCTCTGGCCACTGGGAACAGCAAGACCCAAGATGTGCTTCTCATACCTAGCAGAAATCAGCAGGAACTAGTCTGTGGACGGTTCGACTCACTTGAAGCAAGCAAGTCCGCTGGCAGGAATGCTGAAGAAATTCAATCCCAGGCCGCTGGGAACAGCAAGGCCCAAGATGACTGCCACGCAGTTTGACACCCAGCAAAAATCAGCAGGAATTAGTCTGTGGACGATTCCACTCACCTCTAAAGAAGATAAGTCCACTGGCAGGAATGCGGAAGAAATCCAACCAGGTCACTGGGAACAGCAAGGCCCAAGATGACCGCTGAGTGCCTCTGAGACTCAGCAGAAATCTGCAGGAACCAATATGTGGACAGTTCGGCTCACCTGAAGCAAGCAAGTCCGCCAGTAGGAATGCTGAAAAAATCAAATCCCAGGCAGCTCTGAAGCAGGCAAGTCTGCCAGTATGAATGCTGAAGAAATACAACCTCAGGTCACTGGGAACAGCAAGCCCAAAATGACCACCGCGTGCCTCCGACATAAAGCAGAAATCAGCAGGAATCAATGTGTGGACGGTTCGACTCACCTCCGAAGCAGGAAAGTCTCTGGCAGGAATGCTGAAGAAATACAATCCCAGGCCACTGGGAACAGCAAGGCCCAAGATGACCTCCGCGTGCCTCTGACACCCAGCAGAAATCAGCAGGAATCAGTCTGCAGAGGGTTCGACTCACCTCTCTGTTGTGCTTGTTTTTTTTTTAACATGAAAAGTACATTGGCAACTTGTGCAGTGGATTGCGGTAAGCTAAGACTGTTGTGTGCTATTGTCAGGATTTCTTAGGGGAGTCGAACTCTACAAATCTAAACCTGATGCGATATAAACTGATGGGTGAAGGCAATCTTGCTCCTATTCTCTGTGCCCTCAGTATATTTATAATAAATATATCAATATTAAATGTTTACAATAAACTAACAAATAATATTATAATTTATATAATTTATACTCATGTAATATTTACATATTATATATTACATGATATGTTAATATGTAATGAATAATACATTTAAATGTAATAAAATAATACATGATATATAAATAATATATTATATAAATAAAAATATTTCCCACCTTACCATTTTCCTCAGTCTTTATCTGCCCCTAAAACATCTCATCTTATGATATTGCAAGCCTTTAACCGAGCTCCCTTTACTCTATTTAAATTTTTCCATTCCTACTTTTTTTCATCTTATTTTCCTTACTTTCTCGTTCAGCATTCAAACCCCATCCTTTCCGGAGAACAGATTCAGTGAACATCTCAAAACTCAGAAGATTATGACCTATCTTAACTTTTTTGCATTTACTAATGTTATTTTTTAAAAATATATCTGGCTAAATATAGAAAAGTCTGCTTGTCTAAAGACAACTATTTGGTATCTAAAGTGGCACTAAGAGTCCTGGCAACTCAAATTGCATAGCTATAGTATCGAGAAAGATACATGTCTGCTATTCTCTCTTAGTGAAAACCAGGACTTTTCCCGAAGAGGTGTACTTGGCAGCATACTCACACTCCTGCTGAGCCCTCCTCTTCATGGCCTCACACTCTGGTCTCTACTCTTTGAAGATGGGAGGGGCATTGAAATTACAGGTCCTGGCACATTGGACTTTCTCCAAAGAATTGGCTGAACACTGAAGTCTTGCAATAGAAACTGATTCTGAGCATTGGCTGGAGACTGGCACTTGGTCACAGAGCTGGGCCCTGGCTTCCGATGGAGAAAATTGCACGCTGATGTCTTAGTTGGAGCAGGTCTAGAAGAAGCAGAGTGAGGGATAGGCCGGCTAGGGGTTTGCTTCCAATCTGGTTGAGCTGAGTTGTTCTTAATGGGCCGAGCTCGTTTGGCCAGACCTGTCAAAGATGCAGGAGTTTCCCGGGATGAAAAGAGAGAATTTCCTTGACTTGAAGTGGTAGAACCAATTTGGGCAGGGTGAGCTGCAGCAGGACAGTGTGAAGCCAGAGATTGTCGCCTCTGAGGAACGGGTCGAGCAGGATGCTTTTCCAAGTCTAAAAAAGGCAAAGGGATCAGTTTGATCTTCCCAGGAGGTGGCAGCTCATCTAGAGAACGAGATGGACATTTTTCTTCAGCACTGCTGCTTGATTTCTGGGTTTTGATTGGACTTTGCTCAAGACTTTTTCCCTTGCCTGTAGCATCCGGTCTTGGTTTGTGAGCAGAGGATGGCTGGAAGCCTTTGGGCTTCTTTGAGTTACCTAGGATCCTGGAAGAAGAGAGTCCAGGTTTTTGATCACTCTTCTTCCCTAGAACATGGCAAGCTTGCACTGATTCCAACAAGTGCTTACCTAGGCAGCTTCTGGACTTTTTTAATAGCTCTTGTCTAAGCTCAGTGGGATTTGTGTTTTGTTTTGTGTGTGGAATGACTGACTTACCTTCTGCTTCAACTTTGGTCCCTGGCTGCCTACTCTCATCAGCTTTCTTGCTATTTTTTTCTCTGACTCTTCTCATCTTTTCCTGCCTGTGATTCTGGGAGTTGCTTCTGTTGGACCTAACCTTCTGAGGCATGTGGTTCAGTTTGGCCATGTTCACATGAGCCCTGTCATTGGCTACTGCATTGACTAGGATCACTTCTTTCCCTAAAAGCCTGACTGGAATCTTTGTTTTATCCTGGGGTTCACCCTCAAGAGGATCTAAAGCCTTCTTTTTGTTCTTCATTTTATTAGAGGGAAACCTTCTGCAACTAGATGTTTTGTGTGCCTGGTTCAGGGGGATGGTATCTTTGGTGTTGATTGCCTGCGGATAGTTGGGTTGGTCAATGTCTATCAAGGAATCAAAGAGTGGGGGAAGATGTTCATCTTCCACCCATGTGGTGATGTCTGTAAAAATATTGTTAAGTTCTATACCACTTTTCAGTGTTCCTTGATCCTCAAAGCACAGATTCTTCTTTCCCAGGCCATTGTTATCGAAACCAGACTGCTGCTCTTGGCTGAGGGGGTCAATGCAGGCCTGGAATTGGGGGATCTTAGAGGTTTCTATTGGACATAGCAGAGTATCCTGGTTTACTATTGGGTTCTTATAGGCATCCAGAGACTCTGAATGGTCAACTTTGATCTCATCCAGATTTTTCTTCGCATGTTGTTCTTGAGCTGGAGCTAGAGTCAGTGAAGGGTTATATTGGACTGGAACTTCTGTTGCACTATCCCCAAGCTCAGGTGGTGTGTTACTCTCATATATTTGGTTCCTGCTAGTGCAGGATTTGTGGAATTCTGTACTTTGTGTTAGACAAAATATCTGATTTGAAGGTAGCAATCCCAGGGAAGTCTGCATTCCCAGGGAATCCATCACTAAGAAGGAAAAAAGAAAGAGATAAGTTTCTAAGCAATGATATTTCCCAAGCACCAATGCAGAAACTGTGCACCTTTTAGCAATGAGCAAGGTATTGCCACAGGCTATGTTAAGGATCATGGAGGGGCCGGAACAGTGGTGCAAGTGGTAAGGCGTCTGCCTTGCCCATACTAGCCTAGGTCAGACCGTGGTTCAATCCTCCAGCATCCCATATGGTCCCCCAAGTCAATAACAATTTCCAAGTGCATAGCCAGGAGTAATGCCTGAGCATCACCAGGTATGGCCAAACAAAACAAAACAAACAAACAAACAAAAAAAGATAATGGAAAAGCCCCAATGCTAGTTTTAACTGTTCTAGTTCTTACTAATGATCTTGTGTTGCCACTGTTTCATGTCTTTACTTATATATTATGAAGTTTCTATAAATTACACTAAAAGTAGATTTAAGACTGAGAAATATTGCATTAAGTCACTTGCCTTGCAAACAGCTGAGTCAAGTTCAATCTTCTGGACAACATATGATCCCCTAAAACATCACTAGGAGGGATCAGATGCAGAGATACAGGAATAAGCTCTGAGCAACTTAGCTATGGCACATACATTGCCTCACCCAAGTAAGAGATTTTTAAAATAGTCAATGCTATGGAAAAGATACAGGGTACTCCCAAATTTTCATATTTTCTCAGGGAAAACATCCTATCTCCTGCCAATCTATATTTGCTAAATATTAAATGCTATGCAGAAGTATAGAGATATCCCAATTTCCTTATATATATGAAGAGATAAAGTCCACTCTATCTCCTCCATATATGAGATTTATACAATATTCAATGCAATGCAGAGGTATAGGACTCTCTCTGTTTCCACAGGCCTTATGGAAAATACGTTCACATCATAAACCAGAAGAAGTGGCCAGAGCAGTGATGCAAGTGGTAGGGTGTTTGCCTTGCATGCCAGGATGGACTGCAGTTTGATACCCCCCAGGGTCCCATATGATCCCCCAAGTCAGGAGCAATGTCTGAATGCATAGCCAGGATTAACTCCTGGGCATCATTGGATGCGGCCCAAAATGCAAAACAAAATAATAAATAAAATAAACCAGAAGAAGGAATGAAATGCTTCATCATAAAATGGATACTTAAGTGCAGATTGTAAGCTTAATGACATTAAGTAGGATAGACAGAATATCTAAATACAAAATAAATTCATACTTTGGTACAAAATATAGGTAATGGAAAATTAGATTAGTAATATCACAATAACAGTTGTAATATATCTTCAGAAGAAACAAAGACTAGTTCAGGGCAGAGAAATTTCTGTTTATATGGTAGTACTTTGGGACTGATCAACTAGAACTTTGCAGAATGTGGCCTACTTGGTGTGTGCTTGATAATTTTCTGTATGGAAACCTAGGTGGCTATTCTCCTTCCATAACCCCCAGTTCAGTACATGAAGTGTTCTTCTAGAGAGTCTGCCAATAGACGTCACCTGTCTAGGTATTGTTTACCTTGTGTAGATTTGACCCTCTATTTTGAGTACTGACTAAACTTTCTAGCTAATTGTACTCACCTTGAAAACTTGATTCCGTGATGGGTTGAGCAGACACAGAGTAATTGATTTTGGTGTTAGCAGCCAGCAGTATGTTAGTTGAGGGTTGAACCTCCTATACAACAATTGTGATTTTAAGGGATGAATTTGTGTAAATTTTTAGGAGAAAGCCCCTACCTCCAGGGTATGACATGGAGTCATAGGATTGTAGAAAGTTACCAAGTTCTTGAGAGAGGAGAGACCTCAGTGTGCCCTGATTATAGTCATATACCTGGCTCCCTTCCTTGTAGGGAAGCAGCAGGCTATGATTGTGAGGTGGACACTGAGGTGGTGTCCTCTCAACAAGTCTGGCAGGAAGGGACAGGTATAGAGGCACTGTGCTCTTTGTCTCTGGGGTCCTAACACACAGAGCTGCCAAAGACATGGAAGAGATGTCTATGTTTTGGTCAGTGACAGCTTTGGAATGCTTTCTGTTCTATCCCACTGAAAAGTACTTGGGTAGTGTCACCCTACCCCCATCTTCCTGCATAACCTTACCAGATGGTAAGACCAGTCCATTTCTGGGAAGGGTCTTTGGGAGGTAACAAAAGAATTGCCTCAGGAGCAGAAGGGGGGATTCAGAGAGAGATTTGGGGAGAAGCAGGATGGAGGGAGAAGAGGCAGGCTTGAATGCAGGGCTAATTATGGAGCTGGCTTAAAAGATTTAAAAAGCTTAGGGGCCACACATGATGGCTAGGGCCTTAAGAATGCTGATGTCTCCTAAAACCTGACTGCCTGTGGATCATTTCTTCATGGTTATCCTGAATTCTGCAGACCCTGCCGACCGGCCAGAAGAGAAAGTCTCTCACCATCCCTTCATCTCACCATCATCCACCTCCATCCAAAACTAAATAATTAATATGTTTTTAACTGGATAGGAAGCAGCTGAAGTGAATGTCTGTCTCTGGCCAGACACTCTAGATAGCGTCTTTGAGTTAGACTGTTGGTAAGGGTAGACTTTATACACAAGTTATTGAAAAGAGGTGCCAGAGGCTGAGGGCAGGAGACAGGCCGAGCTGATACTTCCTGCTAGGGAAGCTGCATTGTTCACCACTGCAAGAGAAAGCTGCAAAGAATTTGCAACTCCCTATACATGTGGAATTTGGACATTTTCTGTGGAGAACAAGAAAGGGAGGAAAATATTAGTGAGACTGATAAACAATCTCTCACTATGACAGGAGCTATTTTCGCATAAAGTTGTAGCTACAAAGAAGCTTATAATACTAATACTAACTGACCTACCAAATAGCAAATGGTTTTAGGTGGCTGAAGTGTTGAACACACACTTTCTGGATGAGGCACTGTGCTCCCAACATGGAAGCAGAACTATTAAAGACAAGTTTGGTCATATTTGTTCATGGTTTTCTTGCTTACAGCTAGTCTGTTCTAGTTCTTCCTGCTCCTCCTGCATGCAAGGAAATTAAGTGCCTTATTCCCAGAACTAAATACATGCTGCCTATGCCAGGATTATTACCAGGTTACAGACTTAGGCATGTGAACTTTCTTGCCAGGAAACTGCTTTGAGCTCAATCAAGGAGAAAGAGTACCTATCAATGAAGCATTTTGGGTCAATGAGAGACTAATATAGCTGTGACCATTTGTAACCTTCAGTTCTCATTTTGGTTTGGAAATTCTTCTACCATTTTCTAGATTAACATCTAACCAGGTCCCCTGGATCAAAATAAGGTTGATGACTTGAATCTCTACTTGCATGGTATTTAAATAATATATCTGAAATTATTAATTTAGTGTTTTTCAAAAGTGCTTTTTTGGGATAAAGCATTATTAAATTATAAATCTTGACTGGTCCATCTATGAAATAGTTATAACAACATTAATAAAAAAGAATAATGCTTATTTGAATGAATTTGGTCTATTACATATAATTTACCTGGGAAGAAATAAATTTCTATAAAGATAGAGAATAATCCAAAACACTGTGTATCACAAAATTGAAAAAGAAGTAGACAGATAGTAATGAAATCAGGGTTAAATAGCAAGCAGCAAATTGCAATGAGTGTGTGAGAGCAGAATCAGCTGTAAGCTCTGAGCAAAGCTTAAACAAAAAATAGAAAGAAATTACAAGTGGACTAATGAATTCTGTGTCAGGTATGAAATTTTATGAAGCCAATATATTATTTTAGAGAAATATATTAGTCAACAAATGCAATGTAATTTTTTTTGAGTATTTACTTTGCAAGGTCCATAGGACAGAAAATATTTACTAGTTAACTTGCACAAGTGAAAAATTGCAGTAACGTGAATGTGTAGGTAGGCAAAATATATATTAATAAACACAACTCACATAAAGCTGACAAAAGTATATTAAGTATAATGTAATTCAATTATTTTTCACAACTTTTAATTTTTATGATACCATTATTTACCGAATTCTTCATAACACAACTGTTTTAGTCCTTAAATGTTCAAACCTCAATCCCACCACTAAAGTAACTTTCCCACCAGTGTTCCCAGTTTACCACTGAGCATTCTAATATGACCTTTCACAGACACATGTAAAAATTCACTTCACATTGTGTTTTATAACATGAAGGCAAATAGAATAACCAAAACTAGATCAATAAATATCTATTTGATGCAGAGGTCTGATTTACCATCCATGATGAAGCAGAAGTCTTCTATACACCACAAAAGCATGGAGGGGAGAGTAAATGATCATGTAAGGAATCTATAGTTAGTCCCATGGCAGTATACTTCAAGGGTGGAGAAACCCTGTATCTCCTAGGCCAAGGGAATTCCTTCTATAATGTCCCCAATAGTTACTGTGCCTATGCAAGGGGGGAGGAGAAAATAATCCTTTTATCACTTAGAGATTTAATTATTGATTGATTTTTTTGACTTCTTTATTTTGGTGTAGATACTGAAGTTGATGTCTCCAATTTTATTTTATTTTATTTTATCTTTCTCTTTCTTTTTGCATGCCGGCATGGTTTGATTTCAGACTATTGTGTGGTGCTTGTCTTTATTGCTGCAGTGCTCACTGGATATTTTATTTGATATTTCTTTTTTTTTTTTTTTTTTGATTTTTGGGCCACACCTGCTGACGCTCAGGGGTTACTTCTGGTTATGCGCTCAGAAGTTGCTCCTGGCTTGGGGGATCATATGGGACACGGAGGGATCGAATTGTCCAAGGCTAGCGCAGGCAAGGTAGGCACCTTACCTTTAGCGCCACCGCCCAGCCCCTTTATTTGATATTTCTTTCTGTATTGTTGCAGTGTTTCAATTATCTTTTTCCTGTCTTCTCTCAAACTGAGGTTGAAAGCCTCTAGAACAGGGGTCTCAAACTCAATTTACCTGGGGGCCGCAGGAGGCAAAGTTGGGGTGAGGCAGGACTGCATAAGGGATTTTGCTTACCGAATATTCACAATAAAAAGTCGCATTAGTAAGAAAAAAAATCCGCATTAAACATTTGCATACCCTGAATGGAACTGCTCGGGGTATGCGAATGTTTAATGCGATTTTTTTTCTTACTAATGCGATTTTTATTGCGATTATTCGGTAAGGGAATAATTGCGAATACTGCGATATTTGAAGGCCTGTCACGGGTCACAAAATGTTGTCTGGAGGGCCTCAAATGGCCTGCGGGTCGCGAGTTTGACACTCCTGCTCTAGAAGGACTCCACCCATTTTCAGTTTATTTGATTTTTTTTTTTTACCCCACTCTATTGCTTTTCTTTCCTTCAAACAAAACCACATAAATCGAACTATCTAGCTCCGCCTCTCAAATAGAAAAGGAAACACTGGAGGGTACCAGGACCAACCATATGATCACTAGTAATAAGCTAAACACAGAGAAGACCACTTACAGCCTGGGGGTGTGATGATGGGGGGATATGGGTTGCAGGAAGAGAACAGGGGTTGAGGGAGGACAAATTTGGTGATGGGAATTCCCCTGATTCAATGTTAATATGTACCTAAAATACTACTATGAGAGATATATAAGCCAATATGGTCAAAATAAAAATTAAAAATAAATTGTATAAAATGAAAGAAAATTAATAAAAATTTATATAATGAAATAAATAAATAAATATCTATTTGAAATAATTATCCTATCTCTCGATGATGTCACACTTTATACTGACTGGGTCTGGTGATATTCTGTGGAACTTTGCTATAAGTTGTGCTGTGATCCTACTTGGATGAAAAGAAATAGAATATTTTGAGTTGTCCCAGGGTTACTTGTGGGAAGAAGTTAAGGTCTATAGATCTGGATTAATTCCATTATTATATTCATTCCTGTTGTCTGAATATTAACCAGTAATCAACAAATAGTTAATGCAACCACCATACAGTTTTAGTTAAAATAATTCATTGAAGCTAAACAGAACAATTTAAAATGATCCAAATGTTTTAATATATATTCTTAATACCTAAATTATGATTATTTTAGCATCTAAGAAACAACACAAATGATTATTAGATCCAACTGAAATTTTTTGTTCGTTTGTTTTTGGGGCCACACCCAGTGACGCTCAGGGGTTACTCTTGGCTATGAGCTCAGAAATTGTTCCTGGCTTGGGGGATCATATGGGATACCAGGATTGAACCACAGTTCAATTCTGGGTTAGCCACTGCAAGGCAAACACCCTACTGCTTGTGCCACTGCTCCAGACCCCCAATTAAAATTTTTAATGTAAATCTTTTAATGTAAAAATTTTAAGGCAAATCTGTGACTTTATAAAACTGTTTGAAATAAATGTGATAAATGTGTCATTAGAAATTTGGGGCTTGAAATTTATTTTTCTTCTTATCAGTATGTTATCAGTATGTTCTCCTGTTTGGAAGAAACTATTTGTAAGAATAAATGGCAGCCTTCTCTTAGTAACTACTTACCACACAAAGAAATCATTTCTCCTGTTTCAACTTAGAAGATACTATGTTTTTATTTGAGAAGATAGAGCGCATATCATTTCAAAATCAGAATGAAATAAAACATTGAAGAATCTGTTTCTTCTACCCCCTAGAGAATTAATATTAGTTATTTTATAGAAAGCATCATTTCAGAATATTGTTTGTATTCAAACTGCCAACTTTCTTCTCATAGATGACACTAAAGGAAGACACTGCGGATGGCTTTCTGATCAAATCTTTTCCTAGAGCCACACTATTCCAAGGTTAGTTTAGTTTTTCTAGCCAATATGTTTGTTATTTATTAAAATTGACTGCTTTAACTTGCTCTTAGCACATTGAACCCTCTATGCTTTCTATTTTAATTTAAAATATTTGCTCTTTCCAATATTCTATCCCAACTGTTGTTACTCCTTCCTTCATAACTCCTTCATGCTCTCCCTCCCTCTCTTCTACTTTATTGCCTGTCATATTGTCTGTCATATTGTCTTTCATTTTGTTGTCAGTCGGCACTGAATTAAAATGATCCTAAACTTCCTTAATTGTGAAGGGTTGCTTCCTTACTACTCAGTACTCCATACTATCTCCCCCCTCCCATTTTTTTGTTTTATTCTTAGTTTAGATAGAATACTCTAAGACATGAGACTATTTTGTATCAGTATTAAATTTCAAATGATAAAGGACAAATACAAGCAGAGAGGCCATAAAATACAACATCCTGATATATAGTTAATTAGTGTGCTACAGTACCAATGTTTTCTGTTTTGTTGAAATACTCCTGAGTCTGGTTTGTGTTCTCATTCATACCATTTAAAAATAACTATCTGAAAGAAAAGAAACCACAAAGAATGAACACTCAAATACATAAACATATAAACCTTTAGACATAAAGTATATGAGATTACATGTATATAAAAATATAATATAGTAAAAAGCAAAAACATTTTATGTGAAAGAGAATTAAAGTCTATTATGACATGCATAAAATTGCAGAGGCAGCAAAATGCACATTCAAAATTGAAATTAGGCTTGTAAACTTTTAGTTTAATACTTTCCTCCATTATTCCATGCTATTTGACTTTACTACTGAATTTAAGGATAATAAACCTCATGAAAACCATTTAAAAGTTCCTTGCCTTACCTGATATGATCAGAGAAGAGAAAATAACAACTGCATGTACGGGGATGAGGAGACACTCTAGAGTATGTCTGGGCACTGCCACAAAAGACTGAGAGTGTCCAATAGAAATGATAGTCAGTGGTCATTGGTCATTGGTCACTTTCGATGATTCAAATTTATTTACTCACAAATCCATGAGAGCCCCAAGATTCTAACAGATGGTGATAGGTTTGATGGGAGAATGATGTCATCAAATAGGCAGTTAGAGGTAGGGACAAGCCAATATGGAGGTCAGATTCACAACAAGAAGACCAGAAATGGTAGTGAGAGGTAGGGAGAGATAGAAGGAAGGAGGCTGATAGCTTGGGAGATATAATCTCACCAGATACGAACAGTCCAACTTTCCTAAGGTTCTTACGTTAGGGAAATCTTCCCCTTCATTATATTAATGAGTTTATATATGTTTATTTATATAATAAGTCATTAATCTTTTGAATGGTTGGCCAACATGTTATCACAAAATATTTACATAATAAAATGTTTCTGTTTTCTAATATATATTTATGTACATAGCTAGTTAGAAATATTTTAAATGCATATGAAATATAGCTGATTTTTTTACAAAGGAAGGAAAGGAACATTTATGTTTGAGCTGGAATAATCAGGATTGTTCTGAAAGTATCTATCTTGTTAATGTCTTATATTGCAACTTTTGAAGGCTGCAAGAAAGGGATGAAGGGCTCTTCCTATCACTTGGGTGTAAAGTGACATTTTTGAGTGCACTTGTGTAGAGGAATCATTACTTGGTTCAAACCTTTTTTCATTCTGCATCAGAGACACATTACTGGCTGTTCTAGATTCAGGAATGATTTCCAAGTTACTCAGCCTGGAGTAAATCAGGACCATTTCTCATTTGGGGTTCCTTAAAAAAGAGTTATAATGTTTCTTCCATTTTCTTTTCCAATTGCCTCATTTAAACACTGTGGTTACACAATTGTTCGTTGCTGGATTTCAGTAATACAATGTACACTATTCTTCACCAATGTACCCCTAGTAGCTAATTCCTTCACATACCCTATGACCGTCTTGCTCTAGGGCAGGCATTTTGCTTTCCCCCCCACAAACTATCTCGCTTATCTCTCTCATGTTTTTCTCTCTTTTGACACTTTGTTTTGCACTAGATTTGGAGAGATGACTTGCCTGTTAGTTTCTTCACTTTCAGTGTCAAGCTCTTGTTCAGAAAGATCAGTTTCAACTATCATTGTCCTAGTAGACCCTTCTCTACTGTAGCTACACTCCCTACTCTTTGTTTTTGTTGTTGTTGTTTTTTGGGTTTTTTTTTGTTTTGTTTTTGGTTTTTGGTTTTTGGGTCACACCCGGCAGCGCTCTGGGGATACTCCTGACTCTATGCTCAGAAATTGCTCCTGGCAGGCTCAGGGAACCATATGGGATGCCAGGATTTGAACCATCACAACTTCCTGCTCTTTTTAGTGAGCTTTCTACATCTGGGCTAGACTGTCTGACCTTTATCTCTATTGCCTCTGGGAACTATTACCATAGTAGTATCTCTTGGTTTCCCTATATCCCACTGATGAGTGAGATTATTCTATTTATTTCCTGTCCTTATCCTGACTTATTTCACTCAGCATAATAGTTTCCATGTCCAGCCACGTATAAATAATTTTGTGAATTCATGTTTCTAATGACTGCATAATATTCCATATATCACAGTTTCTTTAGCTAGTCATCTGTTGTTGAACACCTGTGTAGTTTCTAACTCTCTTTTAGTTCCTATAGACATGAGAGATTTTGGGTTTTGGGTTCTTTTTCCTAATCGTTGTATATAAGTGAATCCAGAATAGCAGTAGTTGTATCCTGACTTTTAAACATTCAGTCATCATAGAATCTTGGGTCTCTTTTATCGGGCATGTTTGGATTCAAGGCCAAGCAACAGAAAAGGGAGCATGCATGCTTCAGAGTATAAGGGAAAATGATCATGTGAATTTGTTCAGTTTTGTTTTGGAGTCAAACCTGGAGGTGCTCAGACTTACCCCTACCTGGTATTTGGGGTTTACTCCTGGCAGTGCTGGGAGAAAATGAACAATGCATACTGAATTGTGTTTTGGGAATAGTATTTGTGGGTCATATGTGGGACTCAATTTCTAGGTTTGGTTTTAGGATTATTCATATTTTTCAGATTTGAAGACATCAATAAACGCATGCTTTTAGCTAGAATATTGCTAATTTGAGAAGGGAGGAAAAAGGTGATCTAAGGACTCTTAATTACTAATTACCAGATTGTCAGACCTCAGAGAATGCTCTGATAGTAGGGCTCTTACATTCACTCTTTGGTTTTAACAACTCTCCCTGAGGAAAACAATCCCGAGAGATATTTTATTAGGTTTCTCTTGCAGATACACCTCATTTTAAGGTGTAAAGACCCACTTAGTCTTGCTTGGTATAAGATACGCATTTGCACATTTGCCTATTAATATCTCCCTTTCTTGTCATGTGGATTGGCCCTGAACAATAAATATTGTACTGAGAACACAGTCAGGCTTCTCAGTTCATGAGGCAGGAAACCTCTGGACCCTTTGCTTTTCTCTCTTATTTCTGTCCTGTTTGCTTAATCTTTGTGGACCCCTTGCTTCTCACCTATTCATGCATATGCCCTGCTTATAGAGTTTTCCTCAAAAGGCTAGACTTTTAGGATAACTAGACCAGTATTGAATGACAGTCATTTTCTTCCCACTCTTTTTTTTTTTTTTTTTG
>PVKC010000686.1:0-60955 GCA_004027635.1 Crocidura indochinensis
TTTTTTTTTTTGTTTGGGAGCTACAACTGATGACAGGATTTACTCCTGGTTTGAAATTAGAAATTACTCCTGGAAGGGTTGGGGGATCATATGGGATTGAGCCCAAGTTGACCAAGTATAAGGCTAACACCCTTCCTGTTGTACTATTACTCTGTTCCCTAGTATAAGACATTATACATATAATCTTCTCTCCCTCCCTGGGTACAGTATCATGCCCCCAAAATTACTTCTTCCATTTCTCTTTTACAATTTATTTTAATGAATTCATTTATAGTATTGTAATAGAATATCCTCAAATTTCAAAATGTCATCACTCTTTTTTCTCCCACTAGGCATGGGAACAAATGCATTCTAAAAATAGCAAGTACCAGGCGAAACATACAATTATAAAAATCAAAAAGAAAATACTAATCATTAGTCAATGCTGTCCAGGTCATGAAGAAAATTATTACTGACTCAAGCATTAAAAATGAATAGGCTATGGAAAAAATGCTAAAGAACAGTAAAGAAAAACAGATTGGAACAAAACAAGATCACATTTCCAAAGACTGGTAATCAGAGAATATTTTGAAAATCTCAACAACAGGACTAATACTTGGCAAAATGTTCAGCCATTGAGTCTGAAATTTACTATAGACTTTGAGCTATAAAACCATATATTTCATATCTCCTGGTTCTACATACTGAGTAATCATGGTGGATATATTGAGGCAGAATTGCTTAAGGTAAACACAGCACTCTTCTATTAGTATATATTAAGTCTATGTAGCTAAACTAACCCAATCTGTGTGCTTCCATCAATCCTCTTTCTCTACTTAACCTATGGTCAAACCAGTATCACAGTCTAAGGTTTCACTCATCTATATCTGACTCATAAATCTTTTCTCTTATTTAATATTCCTTAAAATCTTTGCACTTTAATTATATATTTAACCTTGGCTTAGAGTATATAGAGAGTAAATAATAGAATTTTAAGCTAGAGATACAAAATAAGCTTTTTAATAATTGAGGACAACTAGTCAGTTTAATCCCCTTCAAGCCAGGGGGGGGGAAATCTTCATTTCACAATACAAATAATAACATTTGTGCAGTTCATAAAGTTTACTATCAACAGAGCTTTAAAGTTTCTTTTTGAAAATTGCCTTATAGCATAATCATATTTCACATCAGACTTAGGTCTATATCCCTATGATTTAAGATCATTCTTGCTCAGGTTTCAGTGGTGATAGATTCCATTCAACAATAGAAACACTAAATATGTAAACTCACATATGATAGGAATGCACTCTACATGATTCTGTTTACGTGGTCTTTCTTGCTGAGCCTTTGACCCCTTTTTATTTGGCATAATTTTATGTCTTATTAATATGATAATATTTCATATCATGAAAAATATGATGTGAAAAAGCTCCTCTTATACTAGAAGAAATATTTGCTTCATAGAGGTTTCTGTGATTTATAATATAAAGAAAATATTTTTCTATTTCAAAACTAAATGTTGTGCTGACACAAATAACAAAATTTCAATTACTTAGATTGAACATAGCATTTTATTTAATTTAAAATAATGTTTTTTTTTTTTTTTTTCAAAAAATTGAAACAGATGGATTTCATGTGGAACATGCTATTCTTTTTCCAGAACTCTGGCTGAATGAAATAAAAGTAGTGATCTGACCGTAATAAGCACAGATCTGCTCCTGATTTTACATAAATCCATCTGAATGGCTCCAGCAGCAAGACTTACCAATCTGCAAAAAGCTTCAAAAAGGATGATGTACTTACCTAAAATAGAAGGAGAAATGGTATTAGTGACATTCACGATGGCTTCAATATACAGTGAAAAACACATTCTAGAAGGGAGTACATGCTTCCTTGTCCATTTCCAGGCCTAGTTTAAGTGATTTTGTGCATAACACAACATACTAGAAGCTAGTACTTAGACCAGGTTTGTTATTTGTACAATAAACAACTATCTACACAATAAATATTTAAAAACAATATAGCATTTAACATACTGAATAATATAACTTAGTAATAATATATAACTGAAGCAAATATCTCCTGGTTGCCAAGCCCAGTTAAAGTATGCATCTTGTAAGTTTCTTTTACATTTAAGAGCAGGAAGGATAGATTCATACTAATACTGGCCTCATGTAGATAAAGAGTGAGTCTCACAGAAGATTAGATTCACATAGCCTGAAAGTGTGTACTTTTCCTATATTTTCTAACTCTAGTTACCAGTCTCACAATCTTAAACTGTACTGCCAGGGTGGGGTAGAGAAAGAACACAAGAACAAACTATTTGATACTGAACTCCTGAGATAAGATGTTGCACCACCCCACAAGCATGAGAGTGATCCCAGTAGCTCTTCACAGTTAAATTTCTTTCTATCGTGTTTCCACTTGTTTGGACTATCTAGAGGCAGAACAAAAGTGTGTGCATGTGAGCACAAGAACTAAAGTCTTCAAACTATAATGAGCACTGCAACTAATTTGTGCAGGCCCCATCTATACAGTGTGACACTGCAGAGAGCATGTATTTAAGAGACCACAATCATGTATGTGAGCTCTAGGAGTGTGCAGCCTGCAGGTCCTATTCTCACTAACAACCAAAGAAAATAAAAAGAAAATGAGATAAGTTCAGTACAACTGATCCTAATTTTCAAAATTAAAAACACAGCATCAGAGAAATTGTACGGGAGCTATAGCACTTGCCTTGCACAGGGCCAACCCAAAATTAAATTCCTGGAACAGTATGTATTCCCATGGACATCTCCAGGAGTGACCATTAAACACAATGCCAGGGTTAACCCTGAGTACTGTGGGGTGCAGTCCCCCACCTCCACCGCAATAGTTGAAAGAATGAAAAATTTCAGGTACATAGCAGCTACTCAGGAATATTTATTAGTGGATAAACATTAAATGAACATTAGAAAAAATTAAAGATAGGTTATTCTCCAATCAATATTTGTACAACAAAGAAATACATATTATGCTTTTTCCTGTATAAGGCTCTCTATCAGCAACTTATTATGCAGATTACCACGAAAGGGAAACTGAATATTCTTCACTTGAGGATAGGAGAGTTGATCTAGACCAAATAGTCATGAAATTATAAGAAAAAAACAGAACTGCCTCATTCTTTTTTTTTTTTTTTTTTTTTTTTTTTTTTGGTTTTTCAGGCCACACCTGTTTGATGCTCAGGAGTTACTCCTGGCTAAGCGCTCAGAAATTGCCTCTGGCTTGGGGGACTATATGGGACACCGAGGGGATCAGACCCTGGTCCTTCCTTCGCTAGCACTTGCAAGGCAGACACCTTACCTCTAGCGCCACCTCGCCAGCCCCAGAACTGTCTCATTCTTAAATTCCACATTAGTCAACATGTAAAATCCTTTAATTGTTTAACAAATAATTAAACATATTATTTAGTAATTTCATTTTCTTCAGGTTTTGTTACATTATATTTTCTAATATAAACAAAGTATTATATAGAGAAATAGCTGAGAAATATAAATAATTTCCAATATATGAAATATAAGGATATTTTGTATTTTAAACAAATATGATAAACTGAACAAAACACCTGGGGCCTCAAATTCAAGAAGGAATGGATTTTAAATTATTCACTAATTTAATATCCATAACATATGCAAATAACTGAAAACTAAAGGGTAGGTTGCCTGCAGAAATAAAAACTAAAATATCATACAATAATACAGACTTAACCAAATAATTTTTCATTTTAATGTTCTTTTTTAAAATAATTTTATTGTGACCAAAAGTGAATAACAGATCTTTCACAGTAATATTTAAGGTTCAAAGTGACAATGAATCAGGGCCATTCCTACCACCAGGGTTGTCCTCCCTCCACCCAATTTCCCAGCATGTGTCCTATATCTCTCTTCTTTGCCCACTGGAGTGTTAGTGCAACTGTTCCCCTCTCTGTATATAGCTTGTATGTAGCTTGTTGTACATAGGGTATCGATTCTGTTGTTATTGATTTTAGGTTTGATGTTTAAGTCTGATCATTTTTTATTTCCACTCAATATTCATACTCCTGTTTGGTCCTGGTACCATTCATTTTTATTTTTCACTCAACTCATGAGAAAATATTTATATAAATGGCTATTTTCCAATGCTTTCCTAAGAAGTATTCATAGTTAAAGCTATATACCACATATTAAAACATAAACTTGCAACTTGCACCTCCCTCCTACCAAGGAAAAATGATGAACTTTTAAAGTATAAAAGCCTAGACTGAAGAGATAAGGCATACATGCAGCTGACCAAAGTTTGATACCCCCATTTGGTCCTCTGAGCACTAGCAGGAGTGATCCTTGAGAGCAGAACCCAGGAGTAAGCCCTAAACAATACCAGACATGGTCACAAGTCTCCCCTAAATATTAGAAGAAAAACTGGGAAGCTGGAGATACAACATAACAGAAAAAGGTGTTTACTTTGCATGCAGTCAACCTGACTTGGATCCCCAACATTATGTTTGGTCACCAGAGCACTGTCAGTAGTTATCCCCAAACAAAAATACTAGAGTAAGCCCTGAACACAGCCAAATATGGCCCAAACGCAAACAAGATCAAATCGGACTAATGCAAAAAAAGAATTTTTCAGTATCTTCAGATTGCACTGCAACAAAACTAGTAACCTTGATTTTTCTGATTATGTCTAAAGGGAATGATATTCAGTGTTGCAAAACTTTAACTATGGATTCAAAGGAACAAAACATTGGTACCTGATTGCAAGCATATGGTCATAAGTTTAAATCTACAGTGACCCACATGCACTGAATGCAATTAAGTACCTTAAGTGACTTTCAAGCTACACTACAGCCTTGTGTACTTAAGAGCCACCAAAAAATGAATAAACCCCAATGAGCTACTGAGCTCTTTAGCTATAAAGATGTGAAGTGACATGGCCAGGAATTGTGACCTTAATGAAAATGAGCACCACAAATGTAACTTGTATGCTTCTACCAAGAGTCTGACCCCTGGTGAGCACATATACCAGCACCACAAATAAGTGTAACTTTTGGTGAATGAGGAACTGTGTGTGCAAGCACCACAAACTGATGTCTAAGAACGGATATGCACTGCAGATAATAATGTCTTAGCACTACAACAGGATTGTGCTCAGCCAATAACAATAGAAAGGGGAAAAGGGAAGTAAATATAAGACAGTTTAAAAATAATTTGGGAGCCAGAGAAAATTCTCAAGTGGTAGGGGATATGGCTGCTAGTGTAAAACCTTAACTAGATTGCCAGCAGCTCATAGATCCTATAAAATGTTGAAAATGGTCTTGGGTCACTACAGGGACTAGCTTCTATTTTTTTTAAAAAAATTATATTTTATGATAAGCTATGGATAGATCCACAGAGCATAATAATTGATCCATAGATTGTGCTAGATATGATTAGATGTGCTTGTTGAGTGAAAAGTCAACGAAAGACAAGAGACTTTAATGAGACTGATATTTTCCTCAGATTAGAAATTATGCCATAGCTCCAATGAAACTTTTGATAAGTTCTAAAAGATAATGGGGTAAGAAAATAAGATATAAACATTTAGTACTTTCAGGGCTGCAAAAATAATTCTCTAATATGGATATTTCTTGGCTTTATATTATTGAAGATATCAACAGACAACTGTATTTCTTCATAAGTCTAAAGAAGAAATGTTTGCCATAGTAAATAATAGCATGAATTGTTACTGAGTAATTTAATATTTATTTCTAAATTTGTCATTTAGCAATTTCTTACTTTAAAAAGATTATATATCAGGAATTTAGTTAACTGCTCAAAAATCCAATTAAGTTAAAATATCATTTTCTGGGGGTACTTTCAGTGAGAATCAGAAATAACACAGTGTAGAGAAATGAACTTGGGCTTCTGTATTAAAAGCATGCAAGAACATTGAGCTATCAACCAGCTCAATGTATCTTATTCTACTTAGCTGTAAGCACAGGTCAGAAGAAGAGCTATATATAAGATTAACCTTCACTACTGGAAGAAGATGAAGTCAATTTGATGTGGTGAGGATTCATGATTTACTCCATGTCTACCTAGTTTTGCACACTGAGTTCTTGTTCTAAAAGCAGTGCTTTTTTAAAATCTTTTCTAAGAAGGCAAGACAGTCTTTCTTGAAACAACTATTAAATGATGCAAAACAACTTATAATTAAATTTAAATTATATGGTAGAGACATCAAATGCTACAGAAGTTTAACGAAATGAGAAAAAAGATGTTTCAGTTGCTATGTGGGGTTCTAGCTAGGTGCAAACTGTCTAAATAGCCTTTGTATTTCTAATATGAATCCATGACCAGTACCAACTATACTCACGTTCACAGAAAGGGTTTAGGATTGAATAACCAATACAGAGTGTTCAGGGTGAGTATAGACATAACTTCAGAACTAAATGAAAGACTTGGGAAAGACCATAGATGTAGAGTAATTAAGAGGGGGCAGAATCAAAGAGTGAGCTGCATCCCTATGATCATAAATTCCTACAAAACACAGATTCTATTTATTTAAAAAGGTTATAAATAAGATTGTGATTTCACAAAACCTTAACAAAAAGTAACTACTAATGAATTTGTTTGGAAGGATGTTCAGCTACTTATTCAATACTTAACTTGTAGATAATTATTCTATCTCATATACTAAAGATTCTCATAAATTTATTATTTCCAAATTCTTGGATGGAGGTACACCAGGAGAGACTAAAAGACCTACTTCTGGTTTGGGACCCAAAGATCACTCCTGGTAGTATTTTTGACTATATGGAATGCTAGGGATCAAACCTGAGTCAGCCATGTGCAAGGGAAGTACTTTAACCTCTGCACTATCTCTCAGACCCTACTATCAAATTCTTAATATAAGTCCCTTCCGACAATCATACATATCTAGTTACATAAAATCATATCTACTCTGAATTCAGGCACTCAAATATCTAAAATATCTTGATTTTTTCAGATCGCCTTTTCTTTCAAAGTTCAGTGAATTTCTCAAATCCATACCATATACTTAGCACAGGATTCAAACATCTAGGTTCAATAATCACTGTAATTTTTAAAAACAAACAAGTTACCTAACTTAAGAATCATTTCTTCTAATGAGTTTTTTTGATAGTCAACTAAGCCTTCATTCTCAGAAATGCCTCTCTAGATGCCCAAGTTCTTCCATGTATATTTCAAGTATTTTCTGAAAGTGAAAAACACATCTTTAATTGTCAAATTACAAGTGTTGTCACTGTGTGGAAACCACTGTAGGTGTGTGATGTTTTTGTTGAGATCATTTCCTTAGCTGGTTCATAAATTGACTATGAAAACCAATCCCTCTCTTATTTATTTTTCTCCAGTAACTCTCTACATTATTCATTTTGGATGGGGACTCCCTTTAGATATATGGTATAGACGGTGAAGGATAATACATATTTAACTTTATCCTCAATAAAATGTTTTTAACTCATGCAGTATATGAATCCCAAAATCATTCATCTCAGAATGTAAGATGAAGACTAATGTACTACTATACTACTACTACTACTATCTATAATTACTGTCCTTTAAAAATAGAGACATTGAGTATTATCTAAGTGCATGTATGAAAGAAGTATATACTATCTTTTTTTTTTTTATATACTATCTTTTTTAATAGGTAATATTCACTAGTTATTTCAGGACTTGGGTTTTTACAAATATAATATACTGTGCCCTAACAATCCTAGATCACAGTATTCAAATATGATACTTAGCAGCTTTTTTAGTGTTATTTTTGCACTAAATTAATTTGAAAAGCATAGCACTATAGAGATAGATAGCACAAATACTTAGAAACTTGCCTTGCACACAACTGAAGTTGGTTCTATCCATGACACCATCTTTGAGCACTACCAGGAGTGGCCTCAAAGCAATAGAGCCACAAGAAAATTCTGAGCACATTGTAGCTTAAAAGCAGCAGATGCCAGAAATGAAGTGCCATCCCCTCCCTTACATATACATATATCATATCTATTTTGTTCCATAAAGAATTAATAAAATTCACATATGAGGCTTCAAAGCAATAAGTATAGCAGGAAGGGTCTTTGATGTTTACATGATAGACCTTGTTTGATCCCTCATCTTACACGACCCCTTGAGCCCTAACAAGAGTGATTCCTGAATGCTGAAGCAGTAGTATTCCTTTCGATCACTGAGTGTAGATCTGAAACTAAAACAAGCAAACAAAAAAATCTCAGATATGAAAGAAGCCTCTATATGTCAAGAGAGAGAAAAATTCTTATCACCTGAGCTTCCAGGTGATAAGAGCTTCCAGGTCAGAGATTTCTATACAAAGAAGTCCTGTGAAAAATCATGCTTAAGGTGCTTCAAACCTGTCCATTTATTGTATTTGCTATTTCACAATTTGTTCAATGTATTTTTAAACTACATTGAAATATTTGGAATTCACTGTCATCATTTCTTAATGATTTCTTACAAATTCACAAAACTCACATTAGACAAATAGCTAAGCTTTTTCTCTTACCAATCTGTCTCATATAAATTAAATTCTTAGTTCTAGCAGGAGAACCAAAGAGAGTATTTTTTTACATCTTTTATAGTAGCTAGATGGGAAATAAGAGAAAACAGATCTTCTCAAGAGTGGGTCAATCCAGTCTCAATGTAATAATTGTTAATGAATACTTAATAAATTTATTTCAGGGACTAAGAGAGACTATAGTGTTCAGGCACATGCCAAGCTCAACTCCCAGCATTACATGACCTTCTTTACCGCGATCCTCACTAAAACAGTGGCATCGTTTGTCAAGAATCTCCAGTGGAGGCCCAAACATCTAGAGCACCACTTGAGATCCCCCACAACCAATGCATTAATAAGTAAATTCTTTCCACAAATATCTAACTTTTGTTCTAGGAACACATTAGTTAACAACAATTCCTGACCTAAATGGATATTCCAATCTAGTGCAGCGAGACAAGCAATAAACAATAGCATATGTATATAAAAATACATTGCAAATATCAAAGAAGCTAATGAGTTCTGGGAAAATAATGAATGAGATAAAATAAAGATGAAATATTAGTAGGCTAGAAGAATGTACTGCAATAGAAAATGGTAAGTAGACTGGGTAGGTGAGCAAAGACTGATTTATATAGAGGAAATGTACTTTGTCACAACCAATAGAAACTTATTTATTAGAGAATAATATTTGAGAAAAGTCCATAAGTTCCTGGTTTGAATCTTTTTAAAAGGTCTTGTAGCTTTTTAAAGTTACCATAGTTTTATTATTTTTTAAACAATTGTTCTTATACATTGTTTTTCTCTTTGGGTAGATTAACTGCAATCCTTATGACATTAACTCACTTCACAGTGCTTAGAAAAATGATAATAAGAATAAGAACCTCTTCAAATAATATATACATATAAATATATATTAAACATGAAGAATTAAGTAAATGTCAATAGCAAAATCAGAAAACAGGACTGAATTACATCAACATTACTTAGAATGACTGATCAACATATCCAGAAATATCTCGTCTAGAAAGTAATATGGAAGAATTTATTGGGATCATGTTAATTGCAATTTAGATATCATGCTTTGGTATGAAATTAAAGTAATTTCGTGTATGAATGCGGTCCAAGTGAGAAAGCCTTTCTTAATTGGATGTATTTTTCAATTAATCTAAATTATAATCTAAATTAGCCATATATTAAAAATTGAGTAGCTTATTCATCTATTCAGCTAGTGTTGGAGACAAATCATTAAGTACAACAGACAAGTCAGAAATTTACCAGTATATATTCTTAGAAAGAAGAGAATCACTAAACTGGAAGTGGCTAAACAAGAATGATAATTGATTAGTAGTGTAAATACTATAAAGCAGGGACAGAGATGGTCAAAGGAGAATTAAAATGGAGCTTGAATTCTCTGAAGGGTAAACCCGAGACTTGAGGGGCAAAGGGTAAATGAGAATTTTTTATATTGCAGGTACTGTTGTTTATTCAACAAATATTTATCAATTATTAACTATCTTATACTGTGTACTCAACATATAACATTATATTTCATCTTTATAGAAATAAATAGAAGAGAGTACCAGTAATATTTTCTCATGCTCATTTATTGCTGCCAACAGTAAGGCTCTGAAGATAACATATTTTCTTCAAGAATATACAGGCTGAGAAAGAAGATTGCAATCTTGTTTGCACGTTTAGGATATTTTTTCATATCAAGCAACATATTGCCTAAATGTTTGCTAATGAGTTTGAAATGATACTATAAACTTGAGTCAGAACAATGGCACAGTGATAGGGCATTTGCCTTGCACCGGCCTGACCCAGAAATCACCACAGTTCAATCCCCCAGCGTTCCATTTGGTCCCCCAAGCCAGCAGTAATTTCTGACACATAGCCAGGAGTAACCCCTGAGCACCATCAGGTATGCCCCCCCCAAAAAAAAATTACTGATGAACAATAGGAGCCCAGTTGAATCATATTCTTGGCATCAAGTCTTTGATTTCCACTTGAAATAAAAATCTATCCTGTCCTTATTAAACTTTCATTGTTGTTATTTTTGCTGTTGTTATTGTTGTTGTTTTGTAGTATCAAGGTTCAAACTCAGGGTCTTAACTCAGTAATAGATCATTTAATTTGCTCTACCACTGAACTACATCTCAGATCTCTCATTTTGTGCAGTGGTCAAATATTGAAGACCTATATAAAGCATTTTCAAGGGGAAAATCATTACTCTTAATGAGATAATAGATTGAGGAGTCATAATATACAGATAAATGGAGTCTAAGTGGTAAATGCACCAATGTTACACACATATTACAGGAAGAACTGGGATTCAGTGGAAGAGTGTATTAATTTTATCTGAAATTTTCTGAAGCCTTTGGAGTAAAAGCATTTGGTTCCAAGAATGGAAATGGGCAGACAGATTTTAGGAAATTAAAAAAAAATGTTGTGCTTACTGCAGGAATTCAGGAACCCAACTATGCCTTTTAAATGCCAAGTGTTTATAAAGCAGTATCCAGATATGTGCTGGTGGGTAGAGAAATAACTCTGTTCTACCTTAGGCAGATAACATGACCATTACTGTGATCTCTGACTTTGTATTTTGTGTGGGTACTTGAAAAATGGACTGTTTTGTGATCTGCTCTGAACGTGGCTCCTTTGAAGAAACTGCTACCAAAAACACAAAGACTAAGATAGGAAGCATGACCTACAAATACTTAAATCCCAATACACTAACTTTACATTGAAATAAATTTATTGTAAGACATAACTCTATTTGTAGAAAAAATTGCTAGACGACATAGAGCACTTAGAGTATTTTAGGTTTACTATTGTTAGACTGTGTGTGTGTGTGTGTGTGTGTGTGTGTGTGTGTGTGCTTGAAGTTGAGAAATAGCAAGAACACGAAATAACTATATTTTCCTATAGTCCTCAAAACAAGTATATTTAGAGCAAAACCATAATTACACATGGTACTCTTATGACAGAGATGGCAGCATCACGGCAATATTCTTGACTGGAAAGCCCAGTCAACCAGATTTTGTTTCAAACAACCACCTTTTATAGCATAGAGTATGACTAGTACACCAAAGATTTAGATAAGACTAAAATCCCCAATCTCTCTCTTTCAAAATTGAAAGCTACAATGTCAGTGTTCTAATTTTCCTGAGGAGTGGTTTCACTTGGAACTATGTGAGCCCTCAGCATTGAAGCAATGAAGTTGTGGGTGCACAATTTACTTTGTGCCTCCCTGATGTAGTGTCAGAGTGTGAACATGTGATGTTAACAGCATTTACTATTTGTGAAATTGAAGGAGGACTTGTTAACCTATTAATCTCTAGTATTTCTTTTATTTTTAACTTCTATTATAGTTTCTATAAAATAAATTCTTAAAGAATGACAGAAGGAAGCCAGCTAAATTAATAAATATTTTTCTAGTGGTAAGGAAAATAAGGTAGAAATATCAGTTACAATTTAATAAACAAATGTGTTCAATAGCTTGAAGCTAGTAGTTTTAAGTCTTTATTTTTTTAATTTAAAATATGAACTTTCTGGCAGCTCATGCCAAAATTAAAAAATGATATAAAGAGGCATCAAGAGAATAAGACTGAAGAAATAGCATAGTGGTAGAGCATTTTCTTTGCACACAGCCAACCCAGGACGTACAGTGGTTCAAATGCTGGCATCCCAGATGGTCCCCTGAGCTAGCCAGGAGCAATTTCTGAGTGCAGAGTCAAGAGTAGCCTCTGAGTGCCACCAGGTGTGACCCAAAGAAATAAAAAAAAGAGAGAAAGAAAAAGAAATATATTTGGCCTAGAGGATCACTCCATGGCAAAGATGGCCCATGAGTTTAAACTGCCCACAGATACTGATAGCAACTCTTCTGCCAGCACCCTCAGCACTACAACAAAACCTCTGATCTCTAGTCCACAACCAGATGTGTGTGAACATCAAAACAATCCTTGTGAACTCCAAAATGAAAGGTCTTCCAGATCATAGTCATGAGTGCAACCCCACTGGCATGTTCATAAAAGTCACAATCAGATGTCAGGGAGGGACCAGAGCTATAGAACAGCAGGTAGGGAACTTGCCTTTCACACGCTCGACCTGAGTTTGGTCACCGGCATCCCATAAGCCCCCTGAGCATGCCAGGAATGTGTCCTGAGGAAAACTAGGAGTAGCCCTTGAGCATCGCTGGGTGTGATTTAAAAAAGAGACAAAACAAGCTAATAAAAAGATGTCAGGGAGCCCTGTGAACAAGTTTGGATAGCCCCAGTTATCACACCAACACCAAGGGAAGGGATAAATCAGAAATGACTAAATCCCAATCTATACTAAAAACTTTGTTTTTAGCAAACTTTGTTTGCTGCAAGAACTACTAGCTTGGGACATTAAAAAGGTAGCATGAATAAAAATTAAAATACAAATGTTGGAGCCTGAATGCTTGGATCAAATACTGGCAAAATCACACATCCAAAAAAATAATGATAGCTACTACCTGTGATGATGATACTGATGTACTAAATAAAGACTATGGAGATTGTAATATCTCATCCAAAAAGATGACAGAACAAATTCAAGCAGAGCCTTCTCTGTAAAATGATATCTGCAATTTTCCTGATAAGTACTTTGTGATAAAAACTAGTCATACAAATAAGTTATTACTCATATTTTTCTCCCTTCTAGGCTGGGTCAAAGGAGAAATGATTTTCAATATCTCCTTAAGTCTAACTCGATAACCAGTGTCAGTTTATCCTTCTACGCCATACGTTGGTTAGGTTCAACTTAGTGTATCTCCTAAAAGAATCTTTTTTGTTTGTTTGTTTGTTTTGGGGCCACATCCGGTGATGCTCAGGAGTTACTCCTGGCTATGCACTCAGAAATCGCTCCTGGCTTGGGGGACCATATGGGACGCCAGGGGATTGAACCACTGTCTGTCCTAGGCTAGCGCTTAAAAGGCAGATGTTTTACCACTTGCACTACAGCTCCAGCCTCTGAAGAATCTTAATACCATGGGGACAATCAAGTTTTTATCAGATCTCAGCCAAGATCCCTTGAGCTAGTGAATAAAAATTTAATCTGATCATGGACTGAAATTCCAAGAGAGGTCTGCAGGGATTCCTGATCACTGATTTCAATATTCTGCATAAGCAAGTTGCAAAACCATTACTGAACTGTATTTAATTGCCAACAGATTTATCTAAAAAGAAAGAAAAAGTAAAATATTTGAATTTGCATTATTTAGTGACTTCAATCTCTCTTGGCTCTGGCTTAAAGTAAAATCACGAATTAATTATAAATATGGCTGAATATCTTGGCAGTCATTCACTAATGTCAATTAGTCTCTGACATTTTGTTACTCACTTTAGTAACTTCGCAATCATATCTTTATCAATTTAATTTTTTCTATGAATCAAATTGCTATCATTTAAAAAACTAACTTCAACATTTATTGGACCAAAGGAAAACCTAAAGTCTTAGAGCTCCTGCCTTTCAAGCATATGGTCACTAGTCAAAAATCCATGGTGCTCCACAAGTGCTTTGTATGATCCTTGCAGCTCTGCTATTATCACGTGTGTGCATCAAATGAGAGTGTGATCTCAGGAAATTCTTGTGCCAAAAATAGGGGATCGCAGATCTCAGAGATCACCAAGTGATCATAGCAACGGCAGCTAATGTATGATCCCTGGTAAGCAGCACTGCTTGCTAAAAATAAGTACAAGCACCACAGTCAAGAAATTGTGCAGGAGTCAGAGAGATAGCATGGAAGTAAGGCGTTTGCCTTTCATGCAGAAGGACTGTGGTTCTAATCCCAGCATCCCATATGATCCCCTGAGCCTGCCAGGAGCAATATCTGAGCATGGAGCCAGGAGTAACCCCTGAGCGCTGTCAGGTGTGACCCAAAGCCCCCCCCCAAAAAAAAAGAAATTGTGCTACTCCAGATCATTTTATCATAAACAATAATAATGTAGGGAAGGGGAACATAGAAGTTTTGAAAAATATTATTACAAACCAAAAACAACAATAACATAATTACAGAGGCCAAATAAAATGGCAATTTTTCCATGACTCATATTTATTGCTTATAAGTAATTATATGAGGATGGAAAACACTAGATGTCATGATTAAATATATGCAATATAGTATAAAATTTGATATACATACATCTATTAATGTATTTTAAATGTAATATGAATAACATAAATTCATCCATAAATATAAGTGTACTGATATATACTTATTTGGTAGATATTTCTATTTTCTTAGTTCATAGAATTTTAGTTTCCTTTCTATATCCAAAACTTCCTTCACTCTATTACAACCTGATTTTTCTTCTTTATCTTATTTATAAACTCACTCACAAAATGACCTTCTTCCTTTCAAAAATACACTAATACATCATAATAATTTTATTCACTATCGAAATATAGAAAGTCTCCTTTCAATCTGTAGGCCCATAAAAGTAAATCAAAGTTATGTGAAAAGATTTGAATCACAGCAGTGGTCACTTTTATACTCCTAATTTCTTCCCCATTTCTTACATGTTAAGTTTCCATTCAGTCTCTCAGAGCTACCAGTTATTAGAGAAAATAAATAGTCTTTCACATGGAAAACAGGATTCTAGAATCTGATCTTTGTCTCTAGACTCAAACCCTGTTAACCTGTTAATAAGATAACTATCCTCCCTTCCTCATTCCCACTATGCGTTTCTTGACTCAGTATTTTTATTTCTATTTCCATCTTCCTGGAATTCTTCTCCACCTCCCTAGTTCATGCTTTTCTGTTTCTTCGTTTTTGTTCTTGAGGGACCAAACCTTGCCTAAGTTAAGATTTACTTCTGGCTCTGAGCTCAGGGATATCTCCTGGTAGGAGTCAGAGGCTTCTATGTGGTGCTGGGGATTAAAACAGAGGAGGACATTTGCCTACCCACTCTTTTATCACTTGGGCCCTCAAGCTTGCTTTTGACTCACCTTAAGTCATACATTTCTAACCCCGATCTAAGCTAAGTAAGATCCTGTTCTTTCTACTCCTGAAAATTCCCTATGACTGTTGCTAATCATGGCATGCTCCACACATTTTCTTGATAATCTACTTAAATCTAACACAATTTGAACTTTTTAATTTGAACTCCACTCTTGTAAAGATGGGTATTATTTATGTTACTAACTTATGTCAGTTTATCCATTAGTTAGGTTATATCTAGAAAAAATGCGAAGTGGAAATTATCATGTTAGAGAGGTTAGTCAGAGGCAGAAAAACAAGCACCAGATGTTCTTACTTATCTTTGCTAGATAGTATAACAAGAAAATGTCTTGATTCTAATTATGTAAATGAGAATGCCAAGGAAGGAGGTGAGTGGGGCAGCAATGAGTAGGTAAACTGAATATTTGTTGAAGGTTTTAGACATTTTGGTAAGATAAAGGAGAGGTAACTATGTATTTCCAAATCCTAAGGATCAACACAAGTTCATGTAATCATATTACTGAACCAAATATACGTTTGTAAATGAGATTGTTAAGAGTGGACAGGAGGTAACTAAAGGTTATTGGTGGAGCAACACTGACACAGGTGGTGGGTCTGGAGTTGGAACATTGAATGCCTGAAACTCATTATTAAGGTTTTGTATGAAAAACCCAATACTTAAATTGAAAATAAAAAGAAGCATTAAGCGAGGATATAAGTAGTGAATGGTTTGATCTGTAACAGCTTATACTGGAAACCAAATGTAAATAAGGTCAATAGAGAAAAATACTCTATCTCAAAATAAGTATCGGGATCTGGGGGTAGATTAATTTTTAGTTAATTTAAAAGGTTGGGGGTTAGAGCAGTATCACATAATCTGCCTTGCTGGTGCTGGCCTAGGACAGACCGTGGTTCAATCCCCCCGGGCGTCCCATATGGTCCCCCAAGTCAGGAGCGATTTCTGAGTGCATAGCCAGGAGTTACCCTGAGCATCATTGGGTGTGACCCAAATAAAAGCAAAAAGAATTTTTATAAGGGTGAAGCAAAATGATGATTTTGGAAAACTAAGGCTCCAAGAAGGAGTGCTGCAGTGAGTATATTAAACCAGCTGTCAATAAAAAATTGTGCAATACACGGAAAATGTGAATATTCCTCAGAATACTTTACGATTTAGAAAGTAGTTAATACATGTTCTTTGTTTTCTTGTGAAAGACAGCTCAAATCTTGTTTGGCTTTCTCTAGGATATGCACACTTGGACATGTAGAAAGAATGCATAGAGAAACATAAATCCATACAGTAAACCTGGCATCAGGTTCATGGCAAAAGTTTATCATTGGAAAGTCCTAGTCAACAGAAACATGTGACCAGATAATAGAGTAGAAAAACCGATGACATATACATTGATAAACTATTAGAAAACATATGTGGAACATTTTTGTTTAGCTAAGCATTTATTAGTTGTATTTTGCAACTTATAAAGGGTTGATGTGCTGAGAGATAAGAATAACACAATTATTGATCAAGATAAAACCCAGAGGCAGTACCTGTGAAAAAGTCAATTTATTTAACAACCAATATAAAGTGACCAAATCATTTTACTCGGTTTTGAATTTTCAGAAAATATAGTTATTCTTTCTTCTAAAGAATCAGGTAAAATATTCCCTGGGTTTTCAGAGAGAAAGTACTGAAACAATGAGCAATTGCTTTAGCATAACATTTTGGATATATATTTATATATATATAATATATATACTATATATAGTATAATATCAAGAGTAAGAAAGAAATTTATTGGAGTAGAATTTTAAAAAAATCGCTTAAAAGCCCCTGTTAATCTTAAAAGTAGCACATGGATACATTCCCAAATACATTCACAAATATCTATTTCACTTTACAGTTTGCATCTCACATCACATGCATCATTTCAGCCTTGAAGCGCAAACATTAATTCTTATTTTCCAAACATTTTATCATTCATATCTAGGTTTTCTTCAGACAATACTATACACATAGTAAAGTACCACCCGCTACAGAGAAAGCATCTTCCTTACAAGTCAAATTACCCTCACACAAAGAACAGATAATACCTGTAGACTTATGAAAGATAACAAATTAATGGACATTCAAAAGAAAAAGCATATAAATTTCATTTGTGAAGGGGAATCAGGCGATGTTTCCTTCATCCTTCGACCCCGATCGACTTCTCAGTAAAATGATTCCACTTTGCACCCTTCAGGTTCAGTTGTTCAACCGGTTACAGTTAGTTAGATTAGTAATCGGTTGAACAACTGTAACTAAAGAGTACAGATTAACTGCGAGGATGGCTAGAGTTGCCTAGTTGTGGTCAGCAGAGCTCTGTCCTCTTCAGTGTGTGCCAGAATGACTGAAGCAAGATACATTCATTCAGGAGAAATGCATTAGGCATTGATTCCACATCTAAAACATGCCTGTTATTGTGGCTAAGGTACTAAGAGAACTTCAGTAAATATTTTTATGTCCAAATGCTAGTGAAAGTGAGACAATGGATGCTATCAGTCAACAGGAAAATTATATTTGATATATAGCTACACAATCTTTAATGAAGAAAATTTACTGAAGGGAAGTAACTCCCACAAATCACAGATGTTCACTCAAAGGAACATTCAATTATTAGAACATTATGTGACCTTTATATGGGATTTTTATATGTCAAAAACACAATTCTTAATAGATAACATGGCATCATGTAAAAGCCTGACTCATAAATGTACAAGTAGAGAACTCTCACCTACTAGGCCCCTCCTTGCTATTAATTTGACTACTTTGCAAAACTCATTGTTTCAAGTGCCAGATGTTCATTTATTATAATCAATGCATCATTAATTAATTACATGCAGTCCATTTTTATGCATTTAATGTTTATTGCATGAAAGTCTTGCACTAAGGTATATCTAGCTCATTTTGTCATCTTTATTTTGTAGATGTATTTTTAAATGTTCCAGCATTGACTTAGAAATTCAAGTTGCCTTCACTATGCTTAGAATTGGATAAAACTGGAGGATAGCTGAGTTTCTACTTGCAGAGAATCCACTAATTTACTGAGTAATTTTGATACAACTAACATGCCCTAGAAGTCAATATTCTCTATTGTTCAAGCAATATTTTTTTTCAACTTAAAATGCATCAGCAATGAAGACAAAACATGATTCTAAGAGCAAGGCAATCATTAGATCCTAAATCTGGTTTTAAAAGAAACCTCTCAAATTTAGACAAAGTAACATTATATAAACATAAAAGTATTAAAAGCTAAAATACATGCAAAAAGAGAAGTAATAAAATTATGGATCTAGATAGTTCAAATGTTTTCTTTGAAATATACAGTGCCCTATTAGATTTATTTTAATTACTTAAAACTCTATAACTTAATATTCCAACTATAGTTATTTATCAAAGCCTAGTTTAAAACTAGGCCTTCCTTATTTACGAAAGGCAGTTTTTATAAGACGACTATCAAGAATAAACACACACACACAAACACACATACACACACAAATGGAAACTTTTCCTTTTCTAGTAATTTGTCAGAATAAACTGCTTGTATATTGAACACAGCTGTTTCAGTGTGAGATTTTTCCCCTTTTTTCTTCCATCCCTTCTCTTTTAATTTCTTTCAGACTTAATAGTGACTTTGATTTTGTGTCATGAATCAGATAAATTAAAAAAAAATTACTTCCACAGATTCATCTCCCAGTTTAGTAATCAAACCTTTACCTGCAGCCACATAGATAAGTGCCCATAACCTGTGTCAATTACACACAAATAAAATGTTCTACAACTTCTCTTGCCACATTTCGGGGTTTTTTTTTTTTTTTTTTTGGTTTTTGGGTCACACCCGACAGCGCTCAGGGATAACTCCTGGCTCCATGCTCAGAAATTGCTCCTGGCAGGCACGGGGGACCATATGGGGCACCAGGATTTGAACCGATGACCTTTTGCATGAAAGGCAAACGCCTTACCTCCATGCTATCTCCCAGGCCCCACACACATTTCTTAAATTAAGGAAGCTACAGTTCCAGCTGGAAGGCGCTTTCAAAGATAAAGTTGGACGTAGGAGGCAACTTTTACTTTGTAAACACAGGAAAAAGACGCTTACTCCCTACACTTCTCACTTTTAAAGTATTAAAATTTATATTTTTTTCTCATAGAACTCATTTTTGTTTTAAAAGAGAAACAAAGACAGTTTTGGTCGCTATGGCATCCAGAGGTTCTTGTGCACTTAGCTTCTTAGCTTTAAAAAAAACAATATTGTAAAATCAGATGTTTTTAATACTTGAGTAATTTAAGAAATAACTTTCTCAGAGACTTCCTGAGTTGCTGATGCTAATAGATATATTTTATCCTTGTTTACGTTCTGCCAGGAATTGACACAAAACCTGACATACACAATGATGTTTATTAATCCTAACAGCTAGACCAGTGCTTTGATAGGATAATATTTTATAGAATAATCTTGGCATTACAAGAGGCCACTAGTACCTTTGCATACCTACTTATGGGATCAACTATTCAAAAAAAATGACAGGTGCTAATGATAAAGATCAGGCTCTGAAATCAAGTGGCCTATAACTAAATCTTACTTGACAGAAGTTGGGTGAGAAAAGTAAGACAACAGTCTACCAATATCACAGCATAATTTGAATATTAAATATTATAGGTGTGTGTGTGATTTATCTGGAAACGAAAAACTTCATCTATGACACCTTTCAAAAGTTATCTGATAAATTTTTTAACCTCAGAAATAAATACACAATTCAAGATCTCTAGACACCTGTTCTTGAAGGTCTGCCAAGTTGCTTGTCTGGTTATATTTACTTGATCATGAATAATCCTCTTCACTCAAGCTAATCTTTATCATAGAAGCTCATTTATGATTTTGGTTTTGTTTTTCTTACAGTTATTCTCAGAGCCAGGTGAGGTGTGCTGGGGAGGTGGGGATTTCATGGTTTTTTGTGTTTCCTAGTTATTCTAAATACTTTAGATCTGCAAATAAAAGGATCAATGACTAAGTTTTCCTTAGTTTAAGGAAGAGTAATCTGACATGGGTCAACTTCCCCAAGGGAAAAATAATTTGATTTTTATTTTTGTTATTTTTTTCTTAAAGAAATTGTGTTTTTCAGAACCAAAAGTACTTTGAGGAAGTAAGGAAATGTATCTCATACATTAGGCAGAAGTTCTTTTTTATTTGTTTTGGGGGCCAAACCTATGGTGCTCAACCCTTATTTATAGCTCTATATTCAGGGATCATGTCTGTAATTACTATGGAGACAGTATGTGGTATCAGAGATTCAACCTGGGTTGACCAAGTGCATGGCAAGCGCTTTACCCTTTCTCTACTATTTCTCCAGTCTCAGAACCATAATTCTCAAGAAATCTTTACTTTGAAAAGAAGATCTACAGTCTTCAAAGATTTGGGTCTTCTCATGTTGATTCAAAGTCTAGCACTGATGCTAAGAAGTTTGTATTAACAGAAGTTTCTGGAAAACTCATATATCTAAGAAAGAATATGAAATTTGATGGAAAAAATGGTAGGTGAAGTCCAAGAGCTTGCTTCTCTGTCAAGATGTTTCCAAATAGCAAGAAACTTACCAATGATTAGAAAAAAATGGAGATTACAGATGAACTTTCTCTTTGGGAACAAATTTAATTTCCAAGTATTCTTATTGAGACATCTAACTGCATCTGAACAGAAATATTAGCCCAGTTGCAGTCCTAGAACTCCAGTGCTCCAGGCATTTCATCTCTGTAAATGCTACAACTTCCTTTTACCCTTTTCCTCCTGGGAAAAGGAACATAACAAGAGAGAGAAGAGTGAAAGACAGCTTCTAATTGGGAATCACTTGGTGGGAAGCAAAAATTAAAAAAAGCATGAGTAGCTTGGATCCTAGCACCAGTTTGTCACAAATAAAGGAAGTAATAACCATTAGTATAATGAGAACACAAATCCCAAAGCTCAATTACTTTCCACTGATCTCTGCAGGAGACTTTGTAAGAGAAATATGGGGTTGGGGGAGCTCTAAGAATGTGCAGTAGGTCTACTGGTATCTGTCCATATGCACAGCATGGCACTGAATGTTTTGGGGATTATGAGGGAGAGATGTGCTTTATTTCTGTGAGTTTGATCCTGGATGAGAAGGGGCTAAATACATGCATGTGAACATATCACTAGTACATTTTAAACAATTACACAATGCATCAGAGTTATGCTGTCTCTGCAGTGGGAAGAACTCAAGTAAAAGTTTTGAGCCAGAGTGAAGCAAGAATATTTATGGGGAAGTCAGCTAAGTTATTTTAGCTAAAAGGGAGACTTGTAGCTGCAAAATACAAGATGGGCTTATATTCATTTATTATAATTATCTTTGGTCCTGTGGTGCTCAGGGGTTACTCCTGGCTCTGCACTTGGGATCCTGATGTTATTCAGGGAACCATATGGAATGTATGGATCAAACTCAGGCTGGCCATATGCAATACAAATATTCTACCTGATATACCCTCTCTAAGATCCCAAAGGGTCTTAAACTTAGTTTGCAAAGAATAAAGTTAAAATAATTTTTCATTTAAAATATGATATAAGAATCAACAAAGGCGGGATCCGGGAGATAGCATGGAGGTAAGGCGTTTGCCTTTCATGCAAAAGGTCATCGGTTCGAATCCCGGTGCCCCATATGGTCCCCCGTGCCTGCCAGGAGCAATTTCTGAGCATGGAGCCAGGAGTAACCCCTGGGTACTGCCGGGTGTGACCCAAAAACCAAAAAAAAAAAAAAAAAAGAATCAACAAAGGCTATTAAAATCTTCATTTCTTTAGATAATTAACTTAAAATAAATGTGGAGATCATTCAGAGAATAAAATTCTACACATCATTTATAAGAATGTCTATTATATCCTTATCATTTAAAATTTCATTAGTTATGAAAAGTATACTTGTTTGCACAAGAGAGAAAAGACTAAAGTAATAAAATATAGTATTTAACATAATATCACTATTAAAATCAATAAGATCCAGTACAATAATATATCTTACAAAAATCAATACTGTTATTATAAATTCGATACATTTTTATATCCTGGATAGGATATAAAATCTATGAGGGAATCCATGGGAAAATTTGTCTTGTTTATATAGTCCAAGTGCTATGCTTAAGATGCAGCAAAATTTCTATTTAATTTCTATTATTATATTAAAATTAATAAACCCTACTACAAATTGTCCTGCAAAGCAATGGCTTGACTGACTAGAGTGTATTGTGGACTTTTGAGTCTCAGCTGTATGATAAGTATTTCACTTGGTTTAATAATTGATGTGACAAATAGCTTAGCAAGGAAACTTAACTCCACACACAGAGTACAACGTCGAAAGCTAAAAAGTCATTTTCCTTTACTCATAGCTAATAAGTGTCAAGGACTCCAAACCAGGATTATTACTAACTTGATCTGTTGTCTCTTCACAGTCTCTGGTGTCTTCTCTAAGATTATTGAAGTAAAGATTCACTTCCATTCTGCTGCTCTTGTGCATTAAGTATCAAGTGTCTCTCACACAGATGATCATTTATGGGTGTCTCACCAATTTTTTTTGTTTGTTTTTGGGCCACACCCGGTGATGCTCAGGGTTTACTCCTGGCTAAGCGCTCAGAAGTCGCTCCTGGCAGGCACGGGGGACCATATGGAGAACTGGGGGATCGAACCGCGGTCCATCCTAGGTTTGCGCAGGCAAGGCAGGCACCTTACCTCCAGCGCCACCGCTCAGCCCCCTCACCAATTTTCTTAAATAAACCCTTATTAAGTACATTTGGAAAGTTCTCTGCATTCTAACAGATCTTCCACCTAGGATCTGGGAGTATTCTTCTTGATAATCTTTTTTTAATCAATAAATTACTCTTGGTAAAACTTAATTTTGTCACAGGAATTTTTCTAATTGCATTTAATATCATTGCTAACATTTTTTTACCCTGAAGCATTTATCTTATTCTAAAAATAAAGTAACTAAGATGTTCATTTATTTTGTTAGGCTGTAAATACATTTTTGTTGCAAACCTTTCAATTCTTTCTTCCTACTTTCATTTTTATTTTCCACTCCCTTCAAATTGTCTACACATTTTCTCCCACTAATTCTGAGGAAAAGCGTTTGAGACTTTGCCTGGCTAGGAATCACAATTAGAATAGATATAAAGTCATCTGCTACAACCTACCTTTTTCGTTTGAGTTTTTAATCTAATATAAACTCTATTTTCTTATCTTCATCAATGTCAATGCTTGATTATTGCAGGAATTTTTTTTCAATATAAGTATACTATAGATGTTAATATACTCTATGTGTACATATATATACATATATACTTCAGTATACATAATACATCCTTTTTTTATTTTTGGGCCCCAACTGGTGACACTCAGGAGTTACTCCTGGCTATGCGCTCAGAAATCACTCCTGACTTCGGGACCATATGGGACATTGGAGATCAAACATAGATCCGTCCTGGGTCAGCCACATGCAAGGCAAACGCCCTTGTTCTGTGCCATCGCTACACAAAACAGATGCATAATACATTTTAATACACTATACGTTTCCTACTTTTACATATAATGGGTTTTCTTGTTGAAAATTTACCAGGAAGAAGTGTTTTGGAAAAGTTACAAAGGATTAATCTGCTAATGTTTTATTAAGAATTCTCATAAAATTTTCTTGAAAAAATTTGTATGGCTTGTGCTTACTGTATTGGCAAATATGCAGCACCTTTCTGTATCTTAAGGTCTTAACTATAAAACATGGGTATTAGTAGATGGTATCTGTAAGTATTTATATGAATTTAGCATTTATAAATTTTAATTTCTCTAGATGATTTGAGAATTATAAGATAAGGCTAGCCTTTAAAATATAAATAAAAGGGTTTCTCATTACATTTAATATAAGCATTTCAATTGTACTATCTTTGTATCATATATTGGCACAAGATTAGTGCTGTTTCTTAAATAACTAAGCAAGCTGACTCAGAAACAATTTCATGATGTTGATAATAACCTACATTCTGTTTGCACACAGAGTCTTTTAATTCCATCTAGAATGCTTTAGCTTTTTTAATTCTATCACAAAACGTTCAGTATAATTTAAAACATAAGATAATCTACTTATGTGTAAATATTTATGAATTCTTAGACTAGACTGAAAGGTTATTTATTTAAAATGTAGAAGGCCAGGAATCAAAATCAAGTGGTAGAACATATCCTTGCAGATGCAAGACCCTGCATTTGATCCCCACAACCTTATGGTCTCTTGAGCAATTCTGGATGTAGTCACATAGGCCCTTGAGCATAAAAGAGTTTGAGAATTGCCATATCTGAGTACCATAGGGGTACATCTGCACCATTAAAAAACCTATATATAAATATTACTGTTTAATTACTTTGTATCAGCCCATTACAACAGTCTGTATTTTGAGTAAAACAATGTCTTCAATATCTAAGAAATTAATTTGAATAATTCCAACATACTGAACTTTATAAAAATAAAATAAATAATAACAAAATATTATTTGCTCAAGCATTGTATAATTTAATTTACATAATTCTCAAGCATGATTAGAAATCACGTAAATTCACAACCAGTACTGGATTCATGCTGTACCATTTCTCTTAAAATCTGTTTTGGAGATAAGCCTACTATTCTCATTTAGCATTGATAAAATATTTAACACAGAATGTGTTGTGAGAAGAGCCTTTTATTCTTGGGGATACAATCCTTTTATGTTTGCTTTTATTAAATTCAAGCAATGGATGGATGATGTGTGTTATCACATACACAGAATGAAGGAAAGTGTTTCCCAGATTTCATTCTCTCCCAACTGCTAAATCACATTAATTGCATTCAGTCATTTAATCCTCATTTTTGCTGTCCTTCCAATATCTAGCCTTTATTATGACCTTGAGCACATCTCAATTTCTGTGGCCTCCACATGGAACAAGTGCCCATGAGACAGACACAGAAGAGCTGTCTCAGAGATCAACAGCTCGAGAGAAAGGCTGAGACCTTGAGAATCATGTGAATTAACAACTCATATTATGACTCACTGTCATCCTATCATTATTTTTATAAATATTAATTGTGAATAAAGTACATTAAAATAAAATTTTGTATGCATGACACAGTCATGATTTTCGAAAGTCATCTAGCATTCCTGAAGTGATAAAATTAAATGTAACTCTTTCAAAAATATTTTAAACCAAAATAGCACAATCGTCTAAGTATTTTATGTATTTAGAATCATGTAATTTTCCAACAAGCCTACTTTATTTTTACCTTGAGGTTGAATTCTCTGTACTATATTTAAATATATGAATTACAATTTTAGTGAGCATGTAAATCTTCAGAGAATATTGTGGGGAAATGGCCAATTTTCTGACCATCAGCATATTCATAATTCAATGCAGTTGGTTAGGGATAAGTGTGAAAAAAAATCTAGTATCACGATATCTGTTCTTAAGTGTTTTAAGTACAAATCAAATAGGACATTAGGTTACACTATTCCTCACGATATTCCCATTTACCTTCAAAGGCTCTTTGGTGATGGGTGCTAAACATCCCATTTCTATTAAATTCAGGATAAGAATAATTATTTTTATTTTAATAATTTTCTTTATCTTCCTCTAAAATTCAAACTAGGGCCTGAGAAATCATATAGAACTTGACTTGCATATAGCTGACATGGGTTCAATCTTCAGCACCCAATAGTTTCCTGTACTTAGTTATGAATGATCCTTTGGTAGAGAGTCAGGATTAAACTCTGTGCACCACTGCTATAGCCCAAAATCCATCCAAGTAAGTAATTTTTGGGGGGACTACAACCGGTTTTGTTCAGAGGCTACTCCTGGCTATGCACTTAGAAATCTAGGGGGATCATATGAAACGCCGGGTATCGAACCCAGGTCCATCCTGGGTCAACCGCATGTAAGGCAAACACACTACAGCTGCGCTAATACTCTGGCTCCAAATAAGTAACTTTAAAGTAAAAATAAAATTGAATCAAAGTAAACTAGATCAGTATGTTTGCACTGCAAACTGTTTCAATTGTGTCCTCTGAATAAAAATGATACTACTTTTTGATAATCATATTTATCTTTAATAATAAATATCTAAAAATAAGGAAAAACATTTTGATAATTTTTCAACTATACTGAGAGGGAAATGTTCCGCAATCCATTCTTAATTTAATATCTAAGAAAAATTACAAATTCAATGTTATATCTAATATTGTCAGAAATTTCCAGAAAATGCTGTCACATAATTTAAAAGCAAAATGATTAACAATTCACTTTCATTAATGATCTAATAAAAGAAAAATTTGATTTCTTTACTAGGCACATAAGCTTAAAATAACACCCACATTATAAATATAATACCAGAATATTATATATAATGTTATAATGTATAATATTCTACATTATAAATATAAAGGCAAAGGCAGAGACACTGGTACAGAGAGCAAGACATTTCCTTTGCAAGTCTAACCTCAGTTTGACCTTTGGCACTTGACATGGTCTCCTGAACACCACCAGGAGAGACCCTTAATCAAAAACAGAATCAGGAGTAAAACTAGAGCACTGCTGGGTGTAACCTCCCCAAATAAATATAGAGTCTGTTAAATATTGAGAAAATTATTGACTAAAAAAATCATTCCCTTTTCTTATATCTGTAGAGACACATATTGATTTCATACTATGAAAGATAAAAATAATTCATTTTATTTGGTCTATGAATTTATTATTTCAGAGTATAGCAAATATTGTACTCCCATGTTCACTGCAGCACTACTCCAAACAGCCAAGACATGTTTGTGCCCCAAAACATGCACATGGATAAAGAAACTCACACACACAGACAAACACACACACAGACACACACACACAAACACACACACACACACACACACACACACACACACTAGAATACTCAGTTAAAAGAACAGAGGAAATCATGAAATTTGCTGCTAGATAAATGGAACTAGAAAGCATCATTCCAAGCAAAGTTGCCCAGAGAGAGAGGGACAAATAATCATTTCAGATATATGGAATAAATAATCATAGTAAAAAATTTAAAATACCCAGTAACATGCCCTAAGAACAGGCCTGTAGGACTGAATTTGCGAGAGGAATTAGGTGGGGGTATGAGAAAATACAATGTGACATCAGGAGAGAGATGCTGGCACTATGATGGTGGCACGGTGTGAACATTGTTTGGCCAGAACACTATTAACATATTATAAATCACAGTGTTCAAATTTTAAAACATATATAAATAAAAATAAAGCAAAAGTGTTTCATTTCCTAGTAATAAAATGGAGGTATCATTTTCAAGCTCTTTTGAAAGGGATCAATAATGTCTTTGAAAGGAATCCAAATTAAGATACACCTCTCACTGTTCTTACAACTAGAGCTGTTCCTTGTAGAATTAAAAAGGTCTGTTGTTTACAGATTTGCAAGTAAAGGAGGGCTAAAATATCCATGGGCAATATTGAATGGACTTTTTCAATTATTGCAAGAACCAGACTGAATCATTGTTTCCAAACAATGGAATCTTTCTATACCTGCAATCTTTAGTGTGCTAGTCAAGATTTTTATCAATAGACTTTCCACGGGTGGAAAAAAGAGGCTTTGATTTCTAGGACCTGATAATTTCTGTGATGTAAACACCATTGACTCAATCCATTTTAAGCTTACAATGTAAAACCACTAAATATAGATCCAGGAATTAATGAATATATTACTGTTTGCTATTTCTAACACATAGGTACCTGTCAAGAACAGAAATAATAGCAAAATACTTAAAAATCATAATGTTTCAAATGTAGGTTTCTTTAACTCTTTATATAATTTATTTAACTGAAGTTTATATAATAATGACTATTCACCATTTCTTCCAATTCCTAAAAACTGTTGGCACTCACAAAAGGGTACTGTTTCCAGCTTCTCCTTGCAAATCTTAGCAAATTTCTTACATGCTGACCCATTACTGACTACTGAAAAAATATATTAAATTTTAATGTTTAATAAAAATATTTTAAGTTAAAAGTTTTATAACAGAGGCCAGAGTAATAGCATAGGGTAGGATGATTACCTTGTATACAACCTACCCAGGTTTACTTCCTAGCATTCAAAATGGAACCCCATATGCCCCAGGAATAATTTCTAAGTGCTGAGCCAGAAGTAACCCCTGAGTACCTCTGGATATGGCCCCAAATAAATATAAGTGTTATAACATAAATGCACAGTTTAATCAACACTGTTTTGTATCAATGCTGTAATTTTAATGAGATAATCATATTCAATTTCAATTTTAAGAGAAATTTAGTAAATAATCTTATACAACAACCCATGAGACTTGCCTTCACTTGAGAATTCCACTTGCAAGTGGAAGCAAATTATAAACAAATGAGATACATTAAACTAAAAAGCTTTTCACCTAAAAGAAAATGGAGACAAGGAGACAAAAACTATCCATGAAATGGGAGAAATTATTCACCCAATATCCATCTGATAAGGGGTTAATATCTAAGAAATATAAGGCACTGATCAAGCTTAACACTATTCACACAGGCCAAAATCTGAAAACAAACCAAGTGGCCAAGAACAGATGAGTGTTAAAGAAATTGTGGTGCATCTACACAATGGAGTATTACACTGCTGTTAGGAAAAAAATGACATTATGAAATTTGCTTATACATGAATGTATATGAAGAATATTATGCTAAGCAAACTGCATCAGAGGTAGAGGGAGAGACATAAAATTATCACATCATTTTCAGTATGTGAATCAAAGATAGTATGGTAATACTATCCAGAGACAATAGAGATAAGGGCCAGAAGGACCCTACCATGGTAAGATGCTTGCCACAAATAGGTGGTATTGTGCAATTAGGGCAGGGAAGCTACCACTATGGCAATGATAGTTGGAAATTATCACTCTGATCAAGAACTGGAAACTGAAAATTGATAAAGTATATGCAAGATACCCCTTCAGTAACAATATTTAACAAGCCACAGTGTCTAAAAGGAAAAAAAAATGGAAAAGAAAATAAGCAAGAGAGAGCAAAAAAGAATGTATGTGTGGTCTACTGAGAGACAGAGACAGATACAGAGACAGAGAGAATGTCTGTAAAAGAGGCAGACAAGGAAGAGGGCAAGGGAGAGGGCAGAAAGGAAACTGGGGCATTGGTGATGAGAAATGTACACTAGTGAAGCATGTTTTACATTGTATGACTAATGTACATACCCATCTGCATTATGGTACTCCAAACACCTTCTAAGCCACGATGTTTAAATAAATTAATTTAAAAAAGTCTAAAATATAAAGGAATTGCTTACTTTAAAAAGAACTGGGGCCAGAGCAGTGATGCAAGCAGTAGGGTGTTTGCCTTGCATGTGCTAACGTAAGATGGACTGCAGTTCGATTTCCTGGCATCATATATGGTCCCCCAAGTCAGGAGCGATTTTTGAGTGCTCCTAATAGCCAGGAGTAACTCCTGAGCATCACTGGGTGTGGCTCAAAAAGCAAAAATAAATAAATAAATAAATAAAAGTAAAAATACAAAAAAGAATTGCCCTGAATACCACTGCAGTTATAAACTTATTCATTTTCAATTCTAAAATTAAAAACTTCATGAAAATGTTGCAAATAATTTAATTTTTCTCTGACTACTTCCCTAGGATAACCATAATAGGAGCCTATTTATAGTTTTCCTGTAGTTTTTTTTTTTTTTTTTTTTTTTTTTTGGTTTTTGGGCCATACCCAGTGACGCTCAGGGGTTACTCCTGGCTATTCGCTCAGAAGTCGCTCCTGGTAGGCATGGGGGACCATATGGGGAACCGGGGGATCGAACCGTGGTCCATCCTAAGTTAGCGCAGGCACCTTATCTCCAGCGTCACTGCCCGGCCCCTTTCCTATAGTTTTTAAGAGCCATCACAGAGCATACCAAAACAGAGGTCTTCTCATTATCATCTGTGAACATCACATTTATTCTCCATTTGAAAGTTGTTTCTCTGTCACACATTTATTCACTTGAAGTTCTCAATTTTTAATTTTTTATATAAAATGGTAGGATATATACATATTTATTACAAATATATATGTAAATTTTACATGATTTTTGCATGTGTTTGCTTTTTTTGTTTGAGGGCCATAGTGGAGGTGCTCAGGTCTTACTACTCACTTTGAACTCAACAATCATACTTGGTTGTGGTTGGGGATCATATGTAATGCCAGAGATCAAAGTAGGATTAGCCTCATGCAAGGCAAGCACATTAACCCTGTACTGTCTATCCAGTCTCAACAGATACCCCTTTGACCTACAGAATCAGAATACCTAAGAATTGAAGTCCAGAAACCTGCTTTTAAACAAAGTTCAGATGATTGTAAGATCTCCAAAATTTCAAGACCAATCGATTTGCTGAGTATTAAATAAATATCATAGCAAGACTAAAAAAACTCACAAAACACAAAATCTAGTAGATAATAATACAAAACTATAAATAGTTATCTCTGTACCAAATGCTATAATATAATATTGCTTAGAATCAAAGCAAAAAATAGACTGATGATTAAAAAAAAAGCAAACTGAAGAAAACATTTGCAGAATATGCACCATTCACAGATAAAATACTGTTATCTAAAATAGATTTTAAAACTAGAAAACATATATCCAAATTTTAAAAACTGGTAGACTTTAAAAGACACCTCGGTAAAGGATATATATGTGGCAAATAAGCTTGGTAAAGAAGCTTTATACTATATATTTCAGGGAAATGCAATTTTAAAAAGATACCACGGCAAAACTATCAGAAAGCACAAAATCCAGATCACCCACAACAACAAATACTGGGGTGTAGAACAATAGAAATTCTCAATCATTATTGACAGAAATGCCAAATGGAGCAACCATTCTGAAGAGAGTTTGGTGATTTCTTATAGAAATGAAGTAATATTCACGTCCATATCATTGCTTATCTAATGTATACAACTAGAGAGTTGTAATAGGCACAATTTGTAGGAAGCAAGTATGATGTCTTAGAGTGAGAGACATGGATATTGATTCGTAAACATATGTATCTTCAAAGGCTAAGCCATGTGCAGAGGGAGGAAGTTGCTTCATGTTTCATTTTGCTGCTTCGCAAGATTTAATGACAACAGTGACTGAAATGGGTTATATAGGACCCAATTACAGCCCTTAATAAGGCTGTACTTCTTTCTAATAGAATCTCCATAATTCAATAAAAGTCACTTGCCCTCTACAGAAAGGTGGATGTCTTAGCACTTCATATTGTATTGAGATTCTAATCAAACAGGATAACTTAAATGAGGTGGGAAAGTAACAGTGCTAACTCTAAGAGAAATTGCTATAAGAACAAGGGAATAAGCAAAGGTCTTAAAATAGGGTGGTATCACTTTGTTTTAATTTTTTATTTAAAAAATTGTGGGATTTTGGGTCACATCTGGCAGTGCTCAGGTATTATTCCTGCTTCTGCATTCAGAAATTACTCTTGGCAGTAATCAGGGGATCATATGGAATGCCAAGGATTGAATCCTGGATTGGTCTCCTGCAAGCCAAATATCCTACCCACTGTAATATTGCTCCATCCCTAAGCTTTAAAATTTTAAATTAGAAATTTTTAATCTAGTTTAAACACAAATTAATACTGTTTGATTTGATTTTTGCAACCTACTGCAAATCCTTATATACATCATTCAAGTTGAAGTGTAAATTATAAAAGCACTTATTTACCAGCGTTATTCTTTTTTTCTATTGTTAGCTGGTAACAGTTGAAATTGAGCTCTTCTTCTCTTGTAATGCTTAATGCAGACATAGGCTTAAAATTTCATAATAAGATCTGGAGCAGTTAGGACATTTGCATGCTGCCAATATGGGTTTGATTCCCAGGCATCCCATGGTCTCCCAAGCCTGCCAAGAGTGATTTCCAAGCACAGAGCCAGGAGTAACCCCTGAGTGCCACTGGGTTTCTCTCACCCCAAAATAAAAATAAATAAAAATTCATAATAAATATATGAAGGTGCTATGGAGTGTCAGTACCTAAACCTACTGTTTGTTTGTTGAGTTTTTTTGGTTTATTTTATTTTTGGTTTTGAATCACAGGGGTTACTCCCTCTCTGTACTCGGAAGTTGCTCCTGGGAAGCTCCAGGAACCCTAAATCTTTTTTTATTGATATTTCAATTAGGAACATGATATTAGAAACTACTACTTAATATATACTAAGTTTCAGACTTTATTACAAATATTTAAAATGTATTAATTTATTTAATCTACTTACCAATCTATTGAGATTGATACAATTATTTTCTTCATCTCATCATAAGAAAACTGAAACTGTAAAGTTCACTGGCTACATATCTCCTATGTTAGTGAACTTCACTGCTTCATTGTGCCCCACTAAAACTGATGTTCAAACACTAACTATGAAAAAGAAAACTACACTGAAATTATATTTTGAGGAAATAATTTAAAAAATAGACTCCTTTTCAAAAATTATGGCACAATAAACTCTAACACAGTACAAAATATTGCAAATATTTCCACCCTAAACAAAATTCGAATCTTCTGGCTAATGCTGAAGAGACTTAGGATTAAAACCTTCCTGTGTGTCTTCACATTCTCAACACAAGCCATACATGATAAGATGCATCTCTGCTTACAGCAGCAAAACAAACAATACATCACAACCTTGAAATCCAGAGTAAGCTCAGTCACTGACAGCCTATTCAGGAGGCTGTATATTGAAAATACGATAAAACAAGTCACCATCTTTGTTTAGAAAATAAGGCCTTTTGCAATAAGTTTTGATACTCCCATGCCCTATAATTAATATTCATTTCTTTATAAGCATCTGTATATAACATACTACTTTAAGATATAAATAAGGCAGAAAAACAGACACCATGACAAATATTAGAAAATTGCTTTCATTTCATGTCTCTTCTTTTGACACAAATAAGATGATTTTATCATATCAATCTGTAAGGAATGTTTCAGTCTCTAATACAAGATTTAGTTTATCTATATATACCTTGGGAGCTAAAAAAAAAACCTAAAATTTAAAATAATTTAGATAGGAATAAGGCCAAAGCATATTGCTTCTGAAAACCCAATATGTTCATTTAAATATTTTATAATTTTTAATGCTATAAAATTTCCTTTTTCTAATGGTGTCTGTGTGGTTTTAGGCTACACTTGGTGATGTTCAAGGATAACTCCTGGCTCTGCACTTTGGAATTTTCTGGTGGTGATGGTAGACCTCTTAGGAAGCAAGGAATCAAACTCAAGTTGATTTCATGTAAGGCAAGCACCCTACTGCTGTACTATTTCTCCAGACCTTCTAAAAGCCTTTAATTTTGTTACAGCTATTGCCATTTTCTTAATTCTATCCCTACACATCTTTCATAGTTAATTTTTTTCTCTGGACTCCCTGTTTCTCCAAAGAATATTGTTGTTTTATAAGGGCGATAGCTACTCTTTCCTTGAAACCCAGAGAAAATGGAATAATTTGTGTAGGCTATATTAACTATGTCTTATCAGAATTCACTGATTATTCTTCATACACTTAGAAATCAATATAAAAGACTCATTATAAGGGGCTGGAGCGATAGCACAGCAGTAGGGTATTTGCCTTGCATGCTGTTGACCCAGGACAAACTGGGTTCATTCCTGGCATCCATTTGATACCCTGAGCCTGCTAGGTGAGAATTCTGAGCGAAGAGTCAGAAGTAACTCCTGAGCACTGCCAGGTGTGACCCAAAAACCAAAGGACTCATTATATATCAAAAAATAAATTTACACATTGAATATTTAATCATTTCTCCTCTGATGTTATAGTCATTTAACTTGAATATAATTATTTTACAAAATGAAAGATGCAGGCAGGATATGCATATAGGCACCATGTGCATGGTCCTGGGAAGCACATGCGTGGATAGTGGCATCTTGAGGCACGTAATGAATGCCCAAAGCTATGAACTGTACCAACTTGGCATAAGGGATAGTTCTAGATAAATCAAATATTTTGGGTCTCATGTCTCTTATTTAATATCTTTATATAATCACCATGTTTACAAACATGATTGTTGTTGGGTTTCAGTCATAAAAAGAATATCCCCCTTCATCAGTACAACATTTCCATCACCAATGGCCCCATCTCCATCTCTCCCCTACCACCTGTACTCAAGACAGGCTTTCTACTTCCCTCACATATTGACATTGTTATTATAGTCTTCAGTTCAGTTATTTCTCTAATTCGCTCACCACTCTTTTGTGAGGAGCTTCATATCTTGAGCTGGTCCTTCCGGCCCTCATCTCTAGGAATTATTTCAATAATGTCTCTTATTTTTCTTAAAATCCATAGATGAGTGAGACTATTCTGTGTCTCTCTATCTCCCTATGACTTATTTCACTCAGCATAATAGATTCCATGTACATTCATGTATAGGAAAATTTCATAACTTCATCTCTCCTGACGACTGCATAATATTCCATTGTGTATATATACTACAGTTTCTTTAGCCATTCATCTGTTGGAGGGCATTTTGGTTGTTTCCAGAGTCTGACTATTGTAAATAGCACTGCAATGAATATAGGTGTGATGAAGGGGTTTTGTATTGAGTTTTTTGAGTTCCTATGGTATATCCCTAGGAGTGGTATAGATAGATAATTTGGAGCTCAATTTCCAGTTTCTTGAAGAATCTCCATATTGTTATCCATAAGGTCTGGACCAGACAGCATTCCCATCAGCAGTGAATGAGAGTTCCTTTCATCCCACATTCCTGCCAGTACTGATTGTTCTTGTTCTTTATGATGTGTTCAGTATCTGTGGCATGAGATAATACCTTGTTGTTTTGATTTGTATCTCCCTGATGATTAGTGATATGGAGCATATTTTCATGTGCCTTTTGGCTATTTGTATTTCTTCTTTGAGAGATTGTTCATTTCTTCTTCCCATTTTATGATGGGATTAGATGTGTTTTTTTCTCATTAAGTTCTGTCAATACCTTGTATATGTTAGATATTAGAACCTTATCCAATATGTATTAGTTGAATAGCTTATCCAATTCTGTGGGTGGATTTTGTATACAAGGCATTATTTCTTTGAGGTGCAGAAGGTTCTCAGCCTAATATAGTCCTATATGTTTATCTCTGCTTCGACTTGTTTGGAGAGTGCTGCTTCCTCCTAGAACATCCCTTTAGACTCAATGTCTTGGAATGTTTTACCTATGTGTTATTGTATATACCTTATGATTTCAGGTATGATATCCAGGTCTTTAATCCATTTGCATGTGACCTTCGTGCATGGTGTTAGATGGAGATCTGAGTATTTTTGCAAGTGGCTGACCAGCTGTCCCAACACCACTTGTTGATAATATGAGTATAATTAATTTAGCCATACACTCCTTCATAGTCTTGGTTTTGAAACTATATATCTGAATATATATGTGTCTGTATACACATACATATTCAAGACATACACAAGTATGCTTACTCTTTACACTTGTTTTACAACTATGGAAGAACAAAGAATAAATGGGAATGCTTCATATTATATAATTATATTTTAACAACTGCATATGGTAATAAAGGTATTATGAAAAATGGTATGAATGTGCTGCCCTTTGCAAGAATGATAAGAGTGTATTTAGGCATTATACTTGTACTTGAATGAGAGAAGACATTTTATCTCCAAAATGCCAACATGAATTTTTGTAGTGAAAAAGAGACTGGAGAATTACTTTCAGATCCCACTTTAAGCAACTGTTCAAAAAATACTGCATGCATGTAACAGCTGGGATTGGAAAATTCAGGGTCAAATGTGATTTGATTGATAACAGACTTGATTAACTTTTCTCCTTGTGGTTACATTAAGTAATTCTTTAGAGAAGAGAGAAGCTACATTCCTGGTCAGGCAGATTTCTTTATACATGAATCAAGTGTTGTTTCCCTCTTTCCTCATTCCTTGATCTTCCTTTTCCAAGTAACAAATGGAATGTTTTAAAAGCAGAGCTAAATTGCTTCAACCATTTTAAGCTCAATAATATCTGATTCATGAGGAAAAGGAAAACAAAATCCTGATAGAACGCTGTGTAGTCTTCAGAGGAAGATTGACTGATTAGCAGCTACTTAACCAATGGAAGCCTCAAGTAGGCTGGCAGGTTATAAACTCTTAACTGAGATATTTTTATATTTGAAAAGCCCAAATTGATCTTTTGAAGAATTATTAGTATGACGTGCCCCATCTAAGAAATGTAACATCTGGGGCCGAGCGGTGGCACAGTGTTAGGGCGTTTGCCTTGCATTTGTATCGCCTAGGATGGACTGTGGTTCGATTCCCCGGGGTCCCATATGGTCCTCCAAAGCCAGGAGGGATTTCCGAGCATATAGCCAGGAATGACCCCTAAGCAACCCCGGGCGTGGTCCAAAAACCAAACTCCCCCCCAAAAAATGTAACATCTCAGGATCACTTCATCAGGATTTCAAATTATTCTAACTGAAATAGGAAAAATAATTTAAATGAGACAGGAAACAGAATGAGTTGGTTAAAAAGTAAATGTTACTGGTTGCTTATATTTAATTAGGCGTAATTGAAAGTGCAAATGAAGAAGTCCCTATGCCAGGAAACGCTCCTGAGTTGGGAACAGATGTCCTCTGCAGGAGGTATTCTGGCACCATTCCAGTAAGAGAGGACACCATGGGGCCAGACCCATCACAGAACTTCTGGAGTTAGGGAGGATTCTGTCTGAAGGCCAAAGACTGATGGAAATGAGTGCACAAACAAAGCACTATTCCTGGAACTTTAGTGTATGTGATACATTCTGCTTCTTGTTTTTGGTAAAGTACGATAATATATGATGAAATTGGCAATGTTCTAAAAATATGACTCAAAAAGATTATCATCAGATAATTATTTTCTGTCATACCCCCCCCAGGAAGAAGAAAACATTTTCGTGCCCCCCCCGCACGACTGTATATAGTATCATTATTAAAAAAAAACTTTTACCTGACAAAATATATAAAATAATTTGAGCTGCTTTTTAAATCAGAGGTGATGTCTGGATTAATGGCTACAATGAGCACGTTTTGCTATGCATAGCTTTTCCAAGCGGGATTTGAAGCAGGACACAGCAACTCTCAGCTCCAGAGACATACAGAGACATAAACACAGGACTTAGCTTGTTATGACAGTGTATGCCGAGGTCAAACGTGGCCCCCTTTACAGACCCTGGCGCCCACCCTGGGGGGGGAACGCCCCACTATTTGAGAAGCACTGCACTAATTCTTCTTTTTCATAATCACCTCTGCACACACTGTCCTCTACGATTTCCTTTTCTTTCATAATAAAATAAATAAATATTACTTTCTTTCAGTTTCCCTAGAGGATTAAGTTCCCATGTAGAAATAAGAAACACAGAGACTTAGCCTGTACCCATTAGTTTATGCCTTTTCTCATGTTGCCTTTGTATTCTCCACCCTGACTAACAATCATTTGTTTCTCTGAGTTTTCTCATTTCTGCAATGGAGGGAATGGTAACATTTTGAGGCTTCTTTTTATTCATGTGGCCACCAGTGCTCAAGACATTGTAGATGTTCAGTAAAAGCTTGTTGAAATTTTAAAAGAAAAACATAAATAAAGGATATGGGGGAAACGCTTGACATATTAAACAAGAGTAAGCAAAGCAGTAAGAAAACTTTCTGGAGGAGTCACATTTATCTCCCCTATATGAAAACATATCATTTAGGATAAAGGGGTTAAGCTCTTCAAGTCAGCTTGCAAGCTATAATATTTCGATCAGTGGACTATGCTGAATATTAAATTAACTTATGGCTCCGATCCATTGTAAATGTTAGTTTAATTTTATATATTACTTGAAAATAAGCTAACATTCACATTTTGGTTTTAGATCATTGAACCAGGTTGTATTGCCTTTCTAGAGTCGTGTGTGTGTGTGTGTGTGTGTGTGTGTGTGTGTGTGTGTGTCTGTGTGTGTGAGGGAAGAAAAATAAAATAAATGTTTAAAAGAGAACATGGTTTCACCAGAACAGAAAATGCAAAGAGACATAGAGACAATCAAGTGAGATAAATGTTAAAGAGAGAATACAAGTTTGAAGAGCAAGTCTTATTGGAGTCTCCTGGATTTAGAAAATTTAAAAGGCTTTATTTGCTTTATTTAAAATAAAATGTTTTCATAAAAATAAAGATTAGTTTTTGTTTTGTTTTGGTTTTCACAAAAATCACAGGCAAGATTTTAAAAATACTCCTTTATTTAGAAATAGGAAGATTTTGAGACTATTTTCAACTTCTTACACGGTCCAAGACAAGTTAAAAAATTCTCTGAATCTCAATTTCCCTATAAAATGATGCACATAAACATCCCAAGACTTAACTTCTACAACCAGAACTGAGATTATCAACCACAGAATGGCAGAGGTGAAAAGGACTAGGATAATAATAGAATGTACTGTACAGAGAATGGCGTTTTGGTGTTGACGTGGTAGGGTAATATTGTATCCCTAAAATATTTCACTCTTTTAAACCATTATTGCCCTTATTTCTTATGATATTCCTATGGCTGCTACAGAAATAAATACAATGATTCATTAAAAAACATCTAAATTTATACCTGCTATTTCTCTTTCCCCCACCCACACATTTTTGATAAAGTTAATGTTTTCTCAATAAACATTTTATAAGTCATGTTATAAAATGTTAAATGCTTCTTAGAAAAAATATTTTTCTAAACACTTGATTTAAAAATAACTTTTTAGCTACTCAATAATGTGTGAATATATTAATTGTGTAAAAATTTTATCTAGTTTTTGCATGAATCATTGCTTGAAATTAAATTTACTGTTGATCTAAGTTTAGTAACGGAATCAAAATCTTCATTTTTGAGTAATGGGGCTTTTCAATTCACAGACTGGCAAACTTACATACATGCATACACTCATGTAAAATATATATTTAAAATAGGAGCTTACTTTTATTAATATAATTTCACCTTGTTATTCAATTAATCAGATTCACAGAATATTTGCATGTGTCAAAAATAACAGTCTTTAAATTAAAATGAACAAGACATATTCTTGTCTTTCTTTCTTCATTTTTCCACACCCAGTGGTTTTCATGATATACTCCTGACTCTGTGCTTATGACTAACTTCTGGTGAAAATTGGAAAACCATAGGGGTTCTCAGGGATTGAACCTTGGACGGATGAGCACAAAACAAATGTCCTACCTGCCTATTACTCTTTCCCTTTCATTGAACCAATCTTCCAAAGAAATGGCAAAACATAAGGCAAGTCAGAAGTTTTGATCAAGGCCATTATAGAAAAAGTTTAACATTATAACTGGTGTAATGTTAATAGCAGCTATAATGCTTTGGAACTATTTTTTTCCTTACATTTGTTGATGTTCCCCAGATGAATCCAAAAAATGTTTTATTTAAGTAACAGTTTTATTTATGAAAATTATTTAGGAGATCTAAAGCAGAATAACGTTTTGTACCTTGAGAGTCGATTTAACAAGTGTTAGAAATGAAAGGGAAAAAACCCCCACAAGTATCAACCCCTTTCAATTTAAATGAAAATAGACAGTTGGTTCAGCATATGTTGATATTTTAAAATAGGAAATAGACTTTCCCAGCAATATGCCTCAGGGAAAATAAAATGTGTGGGCTGGTTTATTTTCTTATATTAAAAGGAAGTTTCCAGCTGATGTTTGATTACATTCCTGAAGAAGGAAAAAAAAAGTACAACTTTTTTTCCTGAGGATAAGATTCCTGAGTATACCCAAGTCTGGGAACTTGTTTCAAATTAACAAATTATACAGAAGCAAATAAAATCAACCTGGGATCTTTGTTTTGGCTACTAAATCTGAGTAGTGAGAACATAGGGATTAGGGTCTAATTACTGTAGTAAGGTACTGGTTCTAATGCCTACTGAGTTAAGTGATATTACTCTTAAATAAGATCTGTTTTCTCTTGGGTGTCTGACATATTAGTTTTGAATAATCATAGTTGTAATAATAAAACATGGGAAACAAGAGAATAAGGAACAATTTCAGAGTACCATTGGTTCCTCTGACATATAATCTTTGTATATTCTCTTCTTTTTCTTACACTTATAAGCAATGAATAACAGCATGTGCTCTATGTATTGAGTCAGTGGCACTGCATTTTAAAGTTTTTAAGTCACTTAATCCATAGTTAATAATGTCACTTTTCCTCTTATAGATAAGAAAAGTGAGATATATTAAGTATCTTGCCCATGGTCACAGTTTGGAAAAAAAAAGTGCACTAATACCAGATTTATTCTGAGTGAAGTTTAACTAATGTGAATATAAAATAAAAGCATAATATAACTGATAGATTTTTTTAAATTTCTATCATTGCCCTATCCTCACAATATAACTTGAGAAATCTTGATTTTTATTTAAAAATTTTAACTATGATCCTCCTGGGACTTTCCTCAAAGAATGCCCAAACAAGTACATTTTCAGCTCTGAAAGTTATTTCTCATTATCTAATTTCAAGGAAGATTCATGTATTATGATAAGACAGGCTTTACACAGTTTCATGTCTAGCAAGTCTTGTGTTTGGGAAGACTGTACAATTGTTTTCTTGAATGGATTAGCCAGCTATACTACACAAACAGAGGTTATCTATTTGTAAGAAAGGAGGATGAGTAAATGGGAAATGAGTAAATTTTGATTTTCAATGGTGCATAACTAAAATCTAAAAAATGTTATAATAAAATGGTATTCTTAAAAGAGAGGGTATAATGAATGTGGGACTATCATTTGAAAGGCTCAGAGACAGCTCCAAATTTTTTTTTGGAGGGGCGGATTGGGGGTACAATGATGGAGCTCACCCTTGCTCCTGTTTATATGTTCAGGGATCACTCCTGATTGACTTGGCAAGTATCAAACCTGGGTCAGTGACATGCAAATACTTTACTCACTGCACTATCACTGGTACTTTAGTTTATGAAGCCATTAATGGTAGGGTATTAGACATAAAAGAGTACAGCACCACACTCTCCACTAGAGTCAGCTTCCCTCTACCCTTGTCCCAGTGTCCTTCTCCTTATTTTTTCCCATTATACCCTTACTCATGGATAAGCTTTCTAATGAAAACAATTATGTTTCTATTGCCTTTAAACATAACATACTATTATTATGTTTAATTATATCATACATATGGAAGGATCATTCTCTATTTCCCCTTTCCCTTTGAATAAACTGCAGATTCATCCATGTAGCAGTAGTTTTCTTGATTTCATTTAAAAACTGAGCAGTACTCCATTGTGTACATGTGTCACTTTTTTGATCCAGTCATATATATATACATATATATTCATATATATGTATATATATATTCTTGGATACTTTAGTTCCAGATTCACACTATTGTGGATATGATTTTGGCTACTGTATGTATATTAAAGAGGTGAGTGTAGGTCTTTGTTTTGTTTTGTTTGTTTCTTTTTACAAGTTACCTTACCAAAGTGAGAACAAGTATACTTATTACTTTTTTTTTCCATTTTTTTTCATTTTTGTGCCACACCTAGCAATGGGCCACACTCAAGGATTATTCCTGGCACTACCTCAGGAATGACTTCTAATGGTGTTCAGGGGGATATACAGGGCACTGGAGATTGAAAACAGGTCCACTGCAATCAGGATAAGGGTCCTACCCTCGTAGTATCTCTCCAGCCCTTTTAATCACCATATTTTTAAAACAAGTTTTGTAAGTGTTTAAAAAGGCAAAGATAATGAATCATTGATTGTTCTGTACCTGTGATGAATAAAATACTCTCATGTTCACTAGTACTCATAGTCATCTAATGTCATCTAGATGTGACAAGGCAGTTACAATTTATTTTTTCATTTAGATGTTGGGTACATCAGGTTGTATTCAATGCTTACTCTTAACTCAGAAATCACTCCTTGATTGCTGAGGGAGCTATATTGTGCCATGCAGGGATAGAGGCCAGGTTTGCTGCCTACAAGTAAATGCCCTACCCTGTGTAATAATTTTGTAATTTTTAGACTGGGAAAACCTACTTGGAGCTAGATCAACACAGTTCATTTGTAGTTCATCTGTACTGACTTCACTTTCTTTAGAATAGCTAATGTTTTATATTTTTAGTAGTCATAGCAAAATGAGAAGAATATATATAGAAGTTTTTAATCATCACTCTAAACCAATATAATTTGAATAAAAAAATATAAAAATATTTTTTCAGAATGAAAGCCTCACAGTTAAATTAATAAATTAGCACCTTGCAATTGTCTTGAAAGTAAAAAAATCTGCAGAAATAAATATAATGAAACATCTAGAAAAAAGAAATGGTATCAAATGTCATTAACTAATATATTCACAATCATCATAAATGCATATCGTATGAAATAGTATATAAAATTTGTAAAAGGTAACAAACTAGATTATTATATGAGGTTATTGCAATATAGTTCAAGTGATTCTCTGAGTTAGTAAAATCACTAACCATTGTTATTTTTATTCAAACATTTAGGTATAGTAAAACATTTAGAAAACAGAAAGCATGTAGCTATCAGTAATTAGCTGTTCTCATAACATCCTGTTTTTGGAATGTCTACAATACCCCTTGGGGAAAGGTTCACATTAAGTAAAAAGGTTACAAGTCCAAAAAGGCAAAATAAGATTTGAGTTTCCCATTAAATACATATTTTGGCCTTTTAAAAAATTAACTATAATTCTCCAAGTTCATTTACACAATTATGAGAAATTTTCAGTATTTACTGAAATACAATTATATATATACTCCTTAAATCGAAAATTAAAGTGCTATCTCTGTTTATTTTGCTTGGGTCATATCTGATAATACTCTAGGCTTTCTTCTGATTCTGCGTTCAAGACTGACTCCTGGCTGGCACAGGATTCTGTGCAATGGACAAAACCCAAGTCGGCTAAGTGCAAAGCAGGTGCCCTACCCACTGTACTATCACTCTGTACTCAAGTATAGACACATTTTAACATATTAACAAAAATGTGGACACATTTTAACATATTAACATTTAACATGTTAACATAAAATGATTGTATATAAAATAGCATAATAACTTCAAACCTTAAACTACATAAATCCTTATCAACAATGGAATAAAAATGAAATGACAGGCTATTCCTACAATAGGATAATAAATACAAACTCATGTTAAATAGTGGATGCAGTCAGAAAACAAAGTGTACTTTGTATGTACACTTTGAAAAAGAAGCAGAAATTATTTATCCTGTCAAAATAAAAGACAGTAACCATGATGAAAAGAAAGTCTGTGTGAGAAGAGTAGTATTTTGGATGAAGGGTGGGAATTTATAATTCTTTATAGTGGAATGTGTTTACAAACCATGAAAGAATTGCATATGACGGTAGTCTTCAGGAAGGCACAATTTCAGTAGAGAGTGATAGTAGATAGGGGGCTTGCCATGCATGTGGCCCACCTCAGTTCAATCCCGGCATCATACAAAACCAGTGAGCACTGCGCATAGAGCTAAGAGTAAGCCCTGAGTACTGCCAGTTGAATCACAAAAACAAAAACCACAAAAAATTGTTGTGATTGCGTAATTTTCTGCACATAGCTTAAGTTCTAACAAAAAAGAAATAAAAGAAAAACCAAGCCTTAGAGTATATTAATGACTTGCTGAAAGATTACTATACATAATGTCAAATATAATAATTAGTTTTTTTTCTAAATCTAGGGGAAAAATGGGAAACAATACCAGAGACTCATAAAAGCTCTTCTATTTACAAAGCATTATACTTTAAAAATAAAAATGTACTTTTAATATCTTCAGCATGTGTAACACAGGCTGTTACTGTATTAATTTCTCATTAAAAAAGAAAGTGTACATGATGGAAATATGAAAAAACACATGTAAGTGTTGCCTACTGATGGTATGTTAGAATAATTAACGTGTAATAAGGATCTAATTTTAAACTAAAACTTCAATTTCTAAGAATACAGTTTTAAAATAGTGTCTTTTCTGCCAGGTTTATTAAAAAAATGTACTGTTTGAAATTCAGGGAAATGTCATACTCTTTTAAGCAACCTATAGGTTAAGAGGAAATAAAGCTTTGTCAGAAAATCAGATTCCAGTAAAATCACTTTAATATTGATTTATAGAGACTTTTTCACTAAAAAATAGATGGCACAGCTAAATTTAGATGATAATCTAATTTTTTGAGTCATATGGGTAGATTAGACTTCATAGACTTCATAGACTCCTTTGCAGATGTACACAGTCATATGCTACTTTTTTTCCCTATACTCCTGGGCACTTTTGAAGATGTATTCTGTGTAAATGCTAAAAATCATGTCCTACAGATAGCAATGGCATTAACAAACTAGTCCCACAATGACTGAGTAAGGGAAGACCAGACATAAACTTCAGTATTTAACCCATTGCATTTTTGCTTTGTCTTGTTTTGGTTTTGTTTTTGGACCACACCCAGTTGTGTTCAGAGATAATTCTTGGCTCTGCACTCAAGGACAAGTCCTGGTGGGCTCAAGTGAACATATAAGGTGGCAGGAATAGAAATCTGGTCAGCTGTCAGGCTCCCTATCAGCTAGCTGTACTATCTTTCTGGGTCCCATTATACATTTTTTGTTTGTTTGTTTCTTTTTGGGGGTCACACCGGCAATGCTCAGAGGTTACTCCTGGATCTATGCTCAGAAGTGGCTCCTGACAGGCTCAGGGGACCATATGGGATGCCGGGATTCGAACCACGAACCTTCTACATGCAAGGCAAAGCTTTACCTCCATGCTATTTCTCTGGCCCCACGTTATCTTTTGTTTGATTTTGGGGCCCCACATTTTTATTATAAACTCTGGCCTACAAGGAACAGACCGCGGTTCGATCTCCCGGTGTCCCATATGGTCCCCCAACCCTCCAAGCCAGGGGCGATTTCTGAGCGCTTAGCCAGGAGTAACCCCTGAGCATCAAACAGGTGTGGCCCCCAAAAAACAACAAAATAAATAAACTGGCCTATTCTAAACAATGTACACTGGTAAATATACGTCAAAGTTTAAAATTGGTAAATTAATGTTTTTCTGTGTGATAAAGTGGGAACTCTGCTCTTTTTACCATGCACATTCTTACCCATGATGGAAAGGTGAAATATATCTGAACATAATGTATTTACATTACAGTAATATATAAAGTATTAGTTTTAACATAACAGGTTGTTTTAGAATTAGTTCCATTACTAAGAATAATGGAACTGGAGAACAGGATAGAAATAAAAAATTAAAAGGAGATTCTGTATGAATTAAATATATCTTGTAGAATAATAAACACTTCATAAGAATCATACTTTAAACAAATACTTCATAAGACTTCTATACTCTTTCTGGATTACTAGATGGAAAAAGGAATTATCTCTGGAAATGCCTAGATACACTGTCTAAATATTATATATACCTTCATACTATATATATACTTTCAGATATGATGGTGAATAATAGCCTGATTTTCAATAATAATAAAAAAAGAATAATTGTCTTACAAGCTTAAATAAAACTGAAGTAAATGGCCAGAAACTTTACTTCTTGAAATCAGAATATTTTAATATTTCATTTTTATCCCTACAAATAAGAGTAAAATAACTTTTCTGGGCATAGAACACTTTTATGACATCTATTCTTCAGACTAATGCAATGGGCAAGCACTTTCATAATACAGTCTCTAAGCACAGAATTGCAGCTACATATCTTAATAGAAATCTGATTGGATGACTAGGAGCAGAAATCTTTCATCTTCAACTCCTAATGCTTAGTAGAACACAAACATCTAGAGGAACGCCAGAGCATGAAATGAGCTTGTTCTAAGTCATCAGATTCTTAGAGTGAACTTTGCTTTAGTTCAATACTTTTTTGATCCAAATGATATTAGACAAATAAAATAACATGATTTGTTCTCAGAAAGCTATACAAACGAGCAAGCTAAATTCAAGAGAAAAGAAGTCAACGTGTTTCTCACTGTCAAAAAAAGTGAAAAAGTAGAAGTGAAATTCAAATGTGTACATTGGTTGGTAAATTTTGAACTGAAAATATTTTGACTGTATTCAGGATATATTTCCATCCCTAAATATTGGAAATTATAGAGACTAGGATACATTTACTTATTTTAATAATGTTAGGTACAGATTGAGATCGAGACATGATCCTTTCATCTTTAAAAACACAATATTTGGGGTTGGAAAGACAGATAAACAGATTGAGAATATCGTTAGTTTACAAGAGGGTTGCGTTTGGTGGTTGTTTTTAAAATTTATTTCCCCTTTTATAAAAAAATTTCTTTCTTTTGCACCATGATTACAAAATTGTTCATTGTTGGGTTTCAATCATACACCATCCTTCAACAAAACCCCTTTCCTGTCACCGATGTCTCAATCTTTGACCTATGTAGAATCTCCTGGCCACCACTGCTGAGTCAGGAGGAGCAAGCAAGTATTGCCTGGTATAGCTTCAAAAGCATGAGAAATAAATTAAAATAAACAAAGTAGATGTATTTTATTACAAACTTTAACTTTCAGATTTACTTTCACATAAGGGCAGAGTGAATAGTTGAAAAATCTATTAAAAGATCTCCAACTTTGAGATTCATTGATCAGTTATTTCAGACCAAAGGTAAATATTAAGAGTTATTATTAAATAAAATTTCTTTATTTTCCATTTCATTTTGCTCATACAGCAATAGTAACCAAATATATTTATTTGTATTTTCTCTTCATTTTGATTACTGTGCTGCTTGATCCAGCAGGGTCACTTTGAATCAAGGTTTTGAAAGATTCCAGGTTAATCATTTTAATCATACAATCCATAATCTTTATATGAACTACACTGGACCATTTTCTATAAAGCAATGAAGGCCTTGATAGTGTAGAAAATTAAAAACAGTAAATTCCAAACAGCATTCTTTGAATATTAGTTTCTTCTTGTAATTGTGTGCAGGCAATATCCTTTAACAATCTGCAAGAAATTCTCATTTTATTTTTTGTCTTATCCATCTTCGATACCAGTAAGAACATCTATTTTTTCCTAAGTTAGATTTTTATGATATGCTAATAAGTTAGATACATATTACATAATGTCAACTAGCTGCCTTTTCAATTCATAAAATTTATCTATTTCCGAAAATACATGAATATAACATATGCTGTTATTTTCATAATCGATACCCAGTCACCTCTTTATCCTCATTTATATCAACCTTAAGATATTCACAAAATATGGAGGTCACGTAAAAGCCTCCCCAGCCTCTTAAAGCAAGGGGGAAGTAGATGAATTTTCCTGTCAAAGAGATGCAAGTTTATGGGTATAGAATATCCATGTCTCTCGAATATAACCTCCATTTAGTTCTTTTCTATTTCCATTTGTTCCCTTACTTAACATGTGGGTACCATGCTGAAGGAGCAGTTATCAGAACACAGTTAAACTTGAGGAGGCATGCAGGATGGTAGCTATGCAAAGGTTGATGGCAAAAGAAGAAAAAAGACAAGAGAACTGTGTCTTTGAATATATCATTGATTCAACGTGGAGGTCCAAATGTCCAATGGTAGTAGGCCCAATACTGATACAGTCAAACATCTTTCTGGGCCAGGCAAATCCATTAAGTTAAACTATTAGCTTTCTTTAGACGTTGATGCTTTAGTAATAAAAAAATACCTAATATTTTCACAGCAATAACCTTCTAAGCATACATGCCATATTTTAAAACATGAACATTCAAATTCTAAAGGAGTGGGTGACAAAATTAATTCAAGTAACTCCTCCTTCCTAATGCTTTCAGATTAAAACACTTTAACTTTTACTGGAATTAAAGTTTTCTTCAATTATTGTTTTTCCTACAATGGATTTTTAAATAAATGTACACAAATTACCTATCTTAGAAGCTGCAAAACAATGAAAAAAATCTTTGTTATTTAATTTAAATCTTATTCTCTTTTCTAAAGAATTAATTATTTTGAGACAAAATATATTATAACTTAATGTTGTTCCTCTTGTATTTTATGCCCATTGATTGTCATGCTCATGTGCATAATAGTTTACTGGTACTTAGCAAGAATATATAAAGTAAATTTTCTTCCTCTTCACTGAAAACTCTGACAGAATAGTCAATGGTGATTTCCAAAATCTCTCCAGATAATTCACTACTATGAAATATCATCGCCAGTCATAATGGACAACTTAATTCACAAATTAACAAAATTCCACTACATATAAATGATTTAAAATTAATAGAAAACTGACCTTTTGGAGTCTAAACTCCAGATAAGCATATGCCATAATCCTTCATTTAATGCTAAGAATGATCAGTATCACCTTTCAAAATTAGTTAAAAGCAAAATGCTGACATTAGATTAAAATGTAGATGGAAAAATGGTGGTAATTAAATAAAACTGGTTTAAAAGAGCTTTGCTCTCAAACCTCTGTCAGATGGGTTGAACCTACTGATCTCAACTAAAGACTTCATCAGATTTGTTCATTATGTAAATATGACCTTTAAAGTCACATCACAACTATAATGTGAATAACATACCCATAAATAATTGAGAATTGACTACATTTAATATTTATTAAGTGCCTTTTCATGGAACTAGTGATGGCATTCACTTAATGATTTATTCAGCTTCTAAATATGATGAGTAATGTTCTGCATGAGAGCAAATAAGTAATTGCACAATGGAGATTTCAAGATGAATTAGACACTGTCCTTACTATTTCCTCCCTAAGGGATTAGCTCCTTAGGGAGGAAATAGTAGAGCTTTATCTAATGGAAAGGTCACCCTAGCATTAGATGATAAGGAATCAGAGTAATATTTAGATAAAACCTTAAGAGATGATTTTGAATAGGTTATAATGCTAAAAAGGAGAGCATTTGAGCATATGGAAGGGAATTATTAAAGAGCAATAAAAGTTCGGGAGGGAATGCATTGTTGATTTGTGATAAATACAAAACTGATTAAAAGTGTGATGAAACTAGGATTTTAACAAATTCATTTAGGGCTTTAGAATATTTGAGAAGATAGAACCACATTAGAAAAGAGAAAAATAGAAGTTAGTGAGGAAAAATATAATCACTTCAATGCCTCCCCTTTTAATAAGGATGTTCATGAGTTATGTCTTATGAAAAAGGAAGGAAGTCTGGAAATTTTAGATTAGATTTGTCTCCACTTCTTTATTATTACATGTACTAGAAATATATGAATATATTGCCATGACAAAACAAAGTTGAAACCTTACTTTAACTCGGGTAATCTAAATATGTGTTGTAACTACTCTTTGATCAAAGCCCTCAGCATTAAAATATTAGATTGCTTATCATTAGTAATCAATTTTATCTTGTGAATGAAAATAGTTCTATTATTTTTTTCCTCTCTTTTATTTTGTGTTTTTGGGCAATACACAGAAATAGCAGACTTATTCCTTCCTCTATACTCAGGGATCATTTCTGGTGGAGCTCCGAGGACCACATGCAATGCTGAGATGAAACCTATATTCATCATGAGCAAGGCAAGTGTTTAACTGTCTATATTATTTCTCTTGTCCTACTACCTCTTTCTCACTTCTATCTATAATATTTTTCATTTATTAAGTTGAATTTTATTGCAGTTACACATAAAACAGAACAGTTTTTATCAAATTTTAAATGCTCAAATAATAGCTTTAATGAGATTATTATTGTGAATAATTCTTTGACAATTATATAAAAACTAAAATATATTTTTGGTTTTTGTTTGATTTTTGGTTTTAATTTTTGCCCACAACTCATGATATTTAAGACTTATTCCTGAATTTGCTCTCTGGGATTACTGCTAGCAGAGTTTGGGGTACCTAACATATGTTATGTCAGCATTGAATCTGGATCGGCCACATGTACTGCCACCTGCTAAACTATTTCTTTAGCACAAAACGTATGTTCATTTCTTTGCTTTTTATAAGCCACACATCCAGAAGTGTTCAGCGATTAATCTCAAAATGCCAGATCTGGTACACAAATTCAATCTAGGTTTGGCTCATGCAAGGCAAGCACCCTATCAGCTGTACTATTTCTCTAGTCTAAACTTGAGTTTTAAGGATAATCTTACTTCATTTCAACAAGGAATTACAATTTTACCAGTGAAATAATTTATATAAACTTCATTTTATCCTACATGGGAAACAAATTTCTCTGAGTCAAATACAAGCTTTCCCCCAGATTATTCTCTAAAATAAGAATGAAAAAAACTGTTCAAATCATTGATCATGACTTAATAAAACAAAATATAATGTAAATATAGTACATTCTAGGCATGACAAGCAGACTCAGCAGAATATACATGTTAGGGACCTAACTTGGGTTTCCTGGAAACAACAAACATGATCCAGCCTCTCTATCCAAGGATAGATTATATACTATATCTGATCCTCATGTTTTCAAATACACACAGAAAAATGCATAAACAGTTGTATATTGTACAGTAATTTAGCAACTTTGCATCTATTAATCCCAAGAATATATTACCAAATAAGTTCCCTCAAATAAACAGTATTAGAAAGTGCTGCATTTTGTAGGTTAATGATAGTTTACATTAGTAGGGTGTTTGACTTGCATACACCTTAGCCTAGGTTTAATCTCCAGTCCCAGCACCATGTATGTTCCCCTCCAGAAACCCCTCCAGGAGTACTTGCTCAGTGCAGTGCCACCTGAGTATTGCCAGGTGTGGTCTAAATATCAAAACAACAACAATAACAACAAAAAGGAAATGCTGCATATTGAGACAGGCTTAACAGATGTTTTGATTTGCCTGCTGTTTTGGAACTGAAACACAGCACCAAACAAATTGAGCAAATGCCTCATAAACAGAGTCCATTTGTTTAATTAAACATTTTCCAAATAGAGGAAAAAGAACTCTCAAAAAGGAAATTTAAAATATCAAGAAATAATCCAGATTAGTAAACTGTCATCCTATAGGGCACAACACAAAATTTTCCACTCACATTTTCTCTTTTTAAAATGAAATTCACATCTAAAAATTAAATAAAAAACAGTTGGAATGTATTATTATTATTATTATTATTATTATTATTATTATTATTATTATTCTTACCCAGAGTGTAAACTTAAATACACACATATGAAACTGTACATGCACAAGTTTATAGAGTTTCAGGCTGTCCTGTCTGTGACTGACTCTCAAACTAGCTTTCAAAATCCCATGGAAAGCATGTTTGTCCCACAGTTAATCTAAAAGATGAAAACCTGAGGCCCGGGAGATAGCATGGAGGTAAGGCGTTTGCCTTTTTATGCAAAAGGTCATCGGTTCGAATCCCGGTGCCTCATATGGTACCCTGTGCCTGCCAGAAGCAATTTCTGAGCATAGAACCAGGAGTAACCCCTGAGCACTGCCATGTGTGACCCAAAAACCAAAATATATATATATATATATATGAAATCCTTAACAAAAATTGCATGCTTTCATAAGCATTGTGGTCATAAAATCTTTAAATATTATAAATCCTATACTGAGGCTTTAAAATCCTTCTGCATAGAAAAACCTCCCATGTATTCACTGCTCACAGAATAATTGTTTAAAAGTGGTACCTTTCAACAGGACCTCTCTCATGGAAATTTCTTCAGGGGAGTTCTTCATTTGAAAGCCAGTGGAATAGTTGAGTAGCAATTGCACCTATGCATTACAGAGTGATACTGTGATTATGAAACAAATCTTTTAGCAGTGTACTGGGCACAGAATGGATTAGGAGATTAGATTTGTGATTAACACACAGGGATGATCATCTGTGTGTGTCAGGGAAAGTAATTGAAGAAAATATTTTTGTTTTCATTAACTCTGTTCAGGCAATTCATATTCCAGAGTTTGGGTCTAAATTATTTAGGTAATGCATTGAAATGTTATCGAATTCTAAGATGTATTAAGAAGAATGCTTGGGGCCAGAGCAGTGGTGCAAGCAGTAAGGCATTTGCCTTGCACGCACTAGCCTAGGAATGACTACAGTTTGATCCTCCCCCAGTGTCCCATATGGTCCCCCAAGCCAGGAGCAATTTTTGAGTGTATAACCAGGAGTAACCCCTAAGCTTCATTGGGTGTGGTCCAAAACATTGGGGCCGGGCGGTGGCGCTGGAGATAAGGTGCCTGCGCTAACCTAGGTCGGACCACGGTTCGATCCCCAGTTCCCCATATGGTCCCCCGTGCCTGCCAGGAGTGACTTCTGAGTTAATGGCCAGGAGTAACCCCTGAGCTTCGCCGGGTGTGGCCCAAAAACCAAAAAAAAAAAAAAAAAAAAGATTCTTTTTTTTTGAAGTTTTAGAGACATAAAGTTTTATTAATAAAGCTCTAAAAATCGTGTGCATATCTCACATGATTTCTAAGCTAAGTAGTCTCTTTCCTGCTCCTACCTACATATATACTGTCTCTTATTTCTCCATGCTTCATCTTCCCTGCTCAGCCTTCTCTCCCACCCCTCAGGCAACCGCTTGATATTTTTGTTTAATTTTTTAATAATTTTTATTTTGACCAAAGTAGATTACAAATCTTTCACAGTAATATTTTAGGTACATAGTGACATTGAATCAGGAGTTTTTGCACCAACAATGTTGTCCTCCCTCCACCCCTGATCCCAGCATGCATCCCATAACCTCTTCCTTGGCCCCTGGGATTGCTAGTATAAGTGGTTCACTCTGTGTCTAGCTTGTAGTAGATTGGGTATCAACTTTGTTGTCCTTGGCTTTGGATTTGGTAGTTAAGTCTGATCATTTTGTATTTCTACTCTAGTGTTCAAATGGCTGGTTGGCCTTAGCACCCTCCATTATATTCCCCTCAATTTATGAGGCAGAATAAGATGATTCAAGTTATGTGGTTCTGTTTGAAGGAAGAAAAGAAAAGAAAAAAAAGAAAGGCAAAAATCAAATTAGCAAAAACCGGGAGAAGTCCTTTTAGAGGCTATAAATATCAATTTAGGAGAAGAAAGGGTAAAAGGAAGAAAAACAACAATACAAAAAAAACTGAAAAGAACCACAGCAATAAAAGCAACCAAACAATTGCCATGATCCTGAAATAAAAACAAAACAAAGCAAAAACAAAAACAAACAACAATAACAAAAATATTAATTTGTGCTTTTATTTTTACTTGATACCATTAGGTATCAAGTCCAACCTCCTGCCCCAGTAAGCCATCACCCAGCTCCCAAGAAATAGGACATCCACACAGTCCCACATCTCATCCCCTGGCAAGAAACTACAACCAGCACTCCTTCTGACTCATGCTCTGTGGCCCTATGTCTCACCCTCCCCAAATGCAAATAGTTGTTTGATATGGGATTTAGTTCCAGAAGGACCCTCAGTGCAAGATCTCTACTCGAACCCTTTCTGTAGCAAATCATCTCTCATATAGAAACAAGCTCTTATCTATAGGGATAAGAACGTACACATTTTACAATACAGAGATACTTCCCACCTTGAATATATATCATATGTTCTTAGACTCCATGTGATTAGACAATCCCAAACCCAAAACCCCAAACCCTAGATCTCAGACATAGAACTGACAGTTCTCTACAATAGATCCAATAACAAAACTCCCTCTTTGACATTCTTAATACTACTCTGACACCAACATGCGCCAGTCTTAATATGACATCCTGAAAATGAAGAAATGGCAACAACTTGATCTAAGAGCAGATTGTCTTATCTCACCACCTAATGATAAGATGAAATCAGAAGACACATCATCCTTTGATCTGTGCAACAGCCAAGATCACTAACTACTGACAACCATGACTGGGCAGAACTTATCCTGGGACCAATAAAAAAGACCCTGGACCAGGCTTTGGCAAATATTTATACAACAATCAAGATCTCTAATACCAGAGGTTTGGCTGAAACAACTGCAACTGAACAGAACTTCTGAAAACATAATGAAAGACTGTATGGAGACTTCATCCTAGGATCCGTGCAATCCCAAGACCACCAACTACAGAAGACGGATTAAAACAACAGTGATGGAACAGAACTTCTAGAACCATAAAGAAAGACTCCATCCTAGGTTCCATCCTACGACGTGTGTAAATACCAAGAACTCTAGCTACAGAGGCTTGATTTTACCATCCAGGACTGAGTGGAAAGTTTCCAGACACCACAAAAGGACCTAGGAGAGTAAAAGAGCATGTATGGAGCCTATAGTTATTCCCATGATAGTATACTTCAAGGGCAGAGAAACCCTGTATCTCTCAGGCCAAGGGAATTCCCTTTCTTTTTTATTTTTGGTTTTTGGGCCACACCCGGTAACGCTCAGGGGTTACTCTTGACTATGCGCTCAGAAGTCGCTCCTGGCAGGCACGGGGGACCATATGGGGAACTGGAGGATCGAACCGCGTTCCGTCCTAGGTTAGTGCAGGCAAGGCAGGCACCTTACCTCCAGCGCCACTGCCCAGCCCCCAAGGGGAATTCCCTTTCCAATCTCCCCATTATTTACTGTGCCTATGGAAAAAAAAAGTATTCTTATGTCTATTTCTTAAGTCATTGGCAAAAAGATTCTTCAAAATACTTAGAAATACTTAGAAAATAAATTTAAAATAAATAGAAATTAATTTTTTTACAAAACAAGGAAGAATGGCTTACTTTACAAATATATAGTTTGCCAAAGTATATTTACAGATTATAATGTAGAGTTTTTTTGTTGTTATTGTTGTTTTTGGGATCAGACCCAGCAATTCTCAAGGGTTATTCCTGATTCTGCTCTCAGTAATTAATCCTGGTGGGCACAAAGGATCATATGGTAAGCCAGGGGTTGAACCCAGATCTGCCACTTGCAAGGCAAATGTCCTACCCAGTGTGCAATCCTACTGGTAGGGATTTTTTAATGTGAAAAGCAAATATACTATAAAACCAGAACATCTCCTAGAGAAACCAAACTTCTTTACAATAAAAAATTTTAAAACTAAACTAAAAAACAAACACCTAAAACTACTTGCTTAAAATTTTTTAAAAGTGAAATATATATGAGGAAAAAACCTTCATATAAAAAATCATGATCCAGTGGGTTGAAATCAATATATTCTGAAGAGAATTATAAATAGAAATAAAAATAACAATAAATAATAAAAATAAAAATTAGAATAACAAATATAAAAATGTTTACTGATAATAACATTGAGGGCATTTTATGCCATACAAAGAGATAAGTAAGCTTTATAAAACAAATAATATCATATGTAGTTAAAGTAAAAATATTTGATAGGTTATTTTAATTTGATCCATTGTTTAAAAGTAATTTAATAAAATGTAGCAGAAGTCATGATACAGAGTAAAAGGAAGTTATATTATATGGGAAGAGTATAGCAGTATTGAACATATATAAAAGTATAATGTTGGTTTATTATTAAAAAACATTTCAAAAATATGTTCACAGAATAACCTATAAAACAAAAATGTATGTGTCTAAAGTGTAAAACTTTTAGAGAAAAACTAATTCAAATAAAGGGTTATAAATTTTCCAAAACATTTCTGATTCCACTTCAGAAAATCAGGATGTTTTTCCAGTCTGTATTTTATCAGTTTTATGAATACATTCAATTATGATGGATAAATAATTCACAATACTTTTATCTTTCTTATTCATAGAGAATTAATTTTTTTAAATTCAAATGCTGTCACTCTTATATTGTGTTTCTATGATTTGTGCAAATTGGACTAACAATAAAATGCATAGTATATGCAAATGTTTTGTACAGATATATATTCACCCTTCTTGTGCATAATAATGCAATGCAATTATACAAAATGAAAGCAATTATTTAATATTGGTCCCAAATTCTATATATATTTTACTTGAAATATGTAGGTATTTAAGGCAATATGGTTCACAGAATAGTATCTCTCCATTAGCTGAATTATGAGATATTATACCATCACCAGCAGCACTGAGGATTTAATTTATATCATGACTTGGTAGAAAATTATTCTGTTTATTTTATATACAAACCTAAATATTTTGAGAAATATAATTCTAACATAAGTTTGAAAACCTAGAAATCAAGAAAAAAGTATCATTTGATTTTATATACATTGAGGTACTTGTATATTTCTAACTATCTAAATATATATACAATATATGCAGATTTTCTTGCTTCATTCTAACTATAGCAAAATTTTTATATACTGAGTTAAATACTGTCAATTATAAACTAACTTATATAGAATCTGTAACTATATATTTACAGCTATATAGTTGATTTTATTTAACTTTTATTTGAATATTTCAGGAATAAGTATAACAATATGCTTTACCAAACTATGAAATCCTATTAAATGTATAAAAATATTTTATTAATGATTTAGATTTATTAAGGTTTAGTTCACAATACACTTGTCTGATTAGAGTGCCAAAGATTTCTGCATGCCAAATCTTTCATTATGCATATGTTGGCAAAGATGGAAAGATTAAGTAAATTGCTCACTTCACACATATTTAATTAAAATATCACAGCTGGTTCTTTTTTGTACTTTTGTGCAATTTTCAAACATTTAAAGCACAGGTATTATTTAGTACACAGAAAGATATCTGTTTAAATTTAACACGAGCATTATAATGAAAAATAAATATAATTAAATTCATTATGGATTTATCACAGTAACTATAAATTAATAAGAAAATAATATCACATAGTCTATAATTTATTTTACCAATGCTATGATTACACAAAACCACTCAATTAATTAAACTACTTTGAATTTCTAGCCAATAACTTTAAGTTTTGAATGTAATAACTGATAATAGAAGCTATATCTGAAGCTTTTAAAGTTGCCTTTTTGGATCAGAAGATATTTGGAAGAATATGCTTTTTTTAACTATTATTTTATGACTGTTTCTGCTTTTAGATGGTTTCAAATATTTTGAAAAATGCTTTAAGTTTTGCATTTAAGTTCCTGACTTTGTTTATAATAGAATAAAATAAATAGACTGATCTATCACTCAGTCTCTTCAATATATCTTTAAATAAATTTTGAACAAAATACCAGGTCTTTTTTTTTTTTTTTTGAGATTGGTGCAAAAGCTCTTTCTAAATATTCTTTTACCATGACGATTCTACCCACTTTTTACCTTGTCTTCTCTTTGTGAGCTGTTCAATCAGGAATTTTGGTGAAAGAGTCCTTCAGTTTAATGCTTATGATTGAACCATGTCATGGGGATTGTTAGATTTGCTCTTATGGCCCCCATATGCGCTGATAATGCCATGTGGCATTGTTCCTTGTTTGCATAGGCACATTAAAATGAGAAAATACTATACATATAAATAAGTTCTTATCTAATAGAGTTTGGAACACACAAATCTCGTAGTGCAATATGACCTTACACCCTCAACATTGATATAATGACCTGGCACAGGCCTCAGAAGAATGGGCATCCTCCTTTCACCCTGAACCAGGGAAGCTATCTACAAAACATCCAAGGTTTTTTATAACAACACCTGGAAGAAATCCTCTACCAGAGAAGACCCTACCATGGCTCTGACATCAACCTGCTCAAAAGAGACTTCCCTTAACACTAAGAAGACTTGACAACAACAGCGACCTGCTTACAAGACAGGGTTCTCTCTATTACCCTTAATTGTGAGGTAAAACGAGAGGACGTTCTGCACCATCCTGACTGCAATATAGGATATGCAGATTCCAGGATCTTGAATACAGAAACATGATACCAACAACAGAGACTGTGTGAAAAATAAAAGTGTATTGGCACTACAGACAATGTCCTGGATTGGACAAACTAGTTTGCCTGGAGCCTAGAGTTGTTCTTATGCCAGGAAACTTCAGGGGTAGGGTCTCCTTGTATTTAGGCGAAGGCTTTTCCTTTCCATGTCCCTCATATTTTGGTGGGCCTATGCAAACAATAATTGCCACTCTAACACTGTTTTTACTGTGCTCCTTTGACTCTAATCCTTAAGAAAAACAACCCACTTAAACTTTTGAGGTTAACTTAAACTAATATTCATGGGCATGGAAATGTAAAAAAGTACTTTGCCTTCAATGTTTAAGGACTTACATAAGTTTTATGTCTTTAGATTGCTTTGTGTGCTAAGAAATATTATGTATTACAATCTGGGGACTTGAGAGACAAAGTAATTGTACATGGGTTCTGTTTTATTTTACTTAATGTTCTTTGGCTAAAAGTTCAAAGTTAAGATATCAGCAATGGAACTACTGAGAATTCTGTTTATGGGTGATTGTCCTTCCACTGTAACTTTACCTTGTCCTCTTTCTTTGCATCTTTGCATCTTTGTTCTCATAATTAAAAATAAAAAGATTAATTAAAAAAAAACAAAAAAAAAAGAAGAAAGAAGAAAAAAATTAAAGTGAAAAGATTTTCTAAGCCTTAATTCTTATTCAAATCCCTGTACCATTTTTAAATTCCAACCCATCCCCCGCAACACCTATAGGAGTAAGTTATCCTGAGGACAGGAGGGTGTGGTCACAAAACAAAAGCAAAATAAAAAAGATGCAAAAATGCAATCTAGATTTTATGTTTACTAACATTTACTCTTTAGCACTAGGTGATAATATCTAGGTGATAATTTTATTTTCTAGTCACAACTCAATATTGCAACACCTCTTCAATGCCAACTCAGTTTCGAAGCAGTAGTCATTCTTATTTTAAGATTCCCTGTCTTCCTCTCCTTTCCCCTACTTCCTACTTCCCTTAGCTCTTTCTTAGCTCTCTTGTTTCTCTTGTTTTTCCCTTTCTTTCCTTTCCACCTCCCATTCCTACCTTGCTTCCTTCCTTTTTTTTCTTTTCCTTTTCTTTTTCTTTTCTAGCTCTTGCCACAATAATAAATTCACCTTAAAGAAATTCTTGAAGTAAAAACTTAAAATAACGACATAATTCTATTGACATGTCTAATAATAAAAGATCTTAAGTGTACTATGAACATTTTGGTAGTACCAAGTAGTACAGACCATTGAAAGAAAAGAACTAGCTCTAGTTTTGAAGCTATATTGAAAAATTTTTTATGTGTTTTATGTAACTTTTAAATTTACATTGAAAACTTAAATGTAAATAAACTAAATAAAAACTATACTATTTTAGAAACCATGCACAGGAGGACATAAGGGGAGGACCATTTCACTCTTTTATCAGATAGTTAGCATGCTCTGCCATTTAAAGCACATGTCATACCTGTATTCTACAAATGCTTTTTCATAAACCTTGATTTGCTCCTCTCAAGACAAATGAAAAAAATATTATCATTTAAATATTAAAATGACTGCAAAATAACTTCATATATCTATAATAACTCCTCTCAGGCAACCTGAAATTACATTTTTATAGCAGTTAAAATATTCATATTTAGTGAAATAAAAAATATAGTAGAAAGCTGTTAGTTTGCTAGTAATATTTTATCTTTTGTTAATTGGAGAGGAGTAGGTCAAATGTATTGACTGTCTTATTTATCTCTGTGCTCAGTAATCTCTTCTGGTGATGCTCAGGGAATTATACATATTCCTTGCTAGACTTTGAACTGGGGTTAGATAAGTACCTAAACCCTTGCACTTTTTGTGTAACCCATCTTTTGAGCTTCAATGCTTTCAATCAATTTTAAGGTTAGTGGGCATTTATACTCTAGAGATATTTGAAGTATAATCCTATTTTCTTAGAAACCATATGTTCTTAGAAATAAACTGTTTTAAAGAGCTTGTGTTTGACAGCCCAGAGGATGTAATATAATATTCACTAAAATAATTGGTGCCATGACTGATAACTATCATCACTTTCTATCGTGCTATAACATTATGTCATATAAACTGTCTTGTTGAGTCACTTGAGCAAATTTCAAATGGTTGATATGTTACTTTTACAAACTCCTACTTAAATGAGGAGATTATTGCTCAGAAGGATTAAGAGATTTGTTCAGCATTACAGTCAATTTATATTACGGTCAGGTCTTCAATAATCCATTTTTTTAAAGATGAGGTGCATAATTTCATGAAGATACAGGGGTACAATCCTACAGGCAGGATTGCTAACAGGTGTCCAAAATTCAGCCCATGAACCCAATTTAGATGAATATCCTGACAAGATGCCTATTTAGCAGTGATGAATAATTTACATAATACTGTTTGTAACAAGTAAATAGCAATAGAATTATTAAAAGAAACTATTAAAAGAAAATTTGTAAAAATTGTCATATCTTGCTGTAGTTATGCCATTGTCTGAAGGTGAGTTGTTGTACATTCTCATGTTAGTTTTATTTGTTGAGTTTATCAACTTTCATATCTAATATGGTGTATTCTGACTGGGAATTCAGTATTAAAATTATGGGGATGTCCAGAAATTTGAGGATCTGT